>APFE031738845.1:8981-27944 GCA_000404065.3 Pinus taeda
CAACCTTTATGATTCAACAAATCATTTAGTCATGGTCACGTTGTTTTTTTCTTATTATAAATATGTGAGAAAAAATTAGCACAGTGGTGTGATTGAAAAGTATTTTTTTAATTAAACCTTTATTGATGAAGGGTCGATTTATTATCAAAACATTTTGATTGAAGAGAAAATTTTTAGACATAACGTTCCTTGACGGCCAACATAAAAACCCAAAAAGTCAAAAAAAAATTATTTGACAGGTAATAAAGAATCCAAATTCCAACCCTGTGTATGGGTGACTTTAGAAGAAGCAACATTCCAACATAATGTAAATTTGGGGATCTTAGGAGGAACCTCTACCTTAGGAGGAGGGATATGTAAGGGGCCATTTCGTGACAATAGAGGCTTAGTGGAAACTTTGGTTTGGGAGTCAATAGCTGACTTATCAACAGGATTATCATATTCGTGTGACCAAGTCTGGAGGTTGATTTATTCATAATTCGTCATGAGAATATGTTAATTCCTGTTCCCAGGTTGTGATTGAGGGGGTGGAAGATTCTAGGCAAGTTAGGTAGCCACATATCCTTAATGAGGGAATGGATTGGTAAGCATAACCAACTCTGAGGAAGAGGTGGAGCCATAGGCTAAGGTCCTCTAGAGGTGGCCGCTTGAGCTTCCCATGCATGATGCATCTCAGGTAAAAGGGAACATTCATAAGTATAATGGCCAAAAAATTGACAACAAGCAGAAGGTTTATTAGTTTTAATAGCCTTTTTCTGCTTGGGTTTTCTGACCTGTTGTTCGGTCACGGGATTAGGCTGATCACCCTTAGGGGAATTTGGTTGTGTACCTTGATTTCCTTGGTTACCTTGAGGTTGATGGTTCTAGTTAGATTTCCCCTTATTCCTTCTCTTAGGGTTAGGGGGATTGGTAGCACTCTGTTCAGCATACACTTAAACTTGAGGATACATTTGTTGATGTGGCAGAGGTGGTGGATGCATGGAAGGTTGAGGCACCGGTGTTGGTGGGTTTGGAGTGCTAGGTAGTGCATAAGGATAATAAGTATTCACGAAAACATTTTGGTAGCAGTTTAAGTAACAACTAGCCCTGAAATTAAATGATGTAGATCGGTAAATGAATATGATATTCTCTTACCTTAGTAAGAGTTGACACGTGAAGGATCTGGAGGGGAGTAGGTGTAAGAGGAACTAGTCCCCTCTTGGGGTTAACCATAACTCATAGTAGGTTCAGAATATGGTGGTGATCGAGGGTGGGAAAGAGATCCAATGATACCATTAGTAGCACGAGATGCCCCTGATGCATTAGGATTACTAGGCCGAGGTAGATTGGAGAGGACAATATAAACATAATCAGATTGTGCATTTATCAAATCATTTTTCAAGGCTATCTGAAGGGATTCTTCCTTAGTCTTAGGAAAGTGAGAGGTGACATATTTACCTATGGGGGCCAATACGGTTCTCAAAAGCCAATCCATATATGCATGATATTCAAACTTAGGGGTTTTACAAATGCTCCTCCTTTTGTGCCATTCTTGTACATGGTTAGAAAGACGAGCGGCAGAAGTTTGACAAAAAGAGGTCAATAGTTCATTACCCATGTCATATCGAAGAGGTAGTTGGAAATATGAAATAAAGGCATTTGTGAGAGTTACAAAGGTGGAATGAGAGAGATGTGTTTGGTCCACATACCATCTAGAAGCCACTCTAGTTAGAGTATGTTGGAAGAGACGAAGATGTATGGAGTCCTTGGTGATGGAATTTGATGAACACCACATGCGGAAAGAGAGAACATGCTTGGTAATTTCTATACGTGGTTAAAACATACAGTTGTTCCTATGGGGTTATCTTTTTTGGAACCTTGGTTACCACCTTCATTTCCACCATCTACATTAGTGTCTGACATAGTGGTGATGTGGGGTTAGGAAGACATGAAATTAAAGGAAGAACTAGAGGAATTAGAAGAACTAGAGTATGTATGGGGACTCAATGGAGAACTGGGAGGATGGATATTAACTTGACAAGCAAGAGTGATAGAATATCCTAAAGGAAAATGGGGGTGAAGGCCATGATGTCTCCACAAAAAACTCCTAGGGGGCACAATGGTGTCTAGATAAATATTACTCAAGAGACTAAAGGGTGATGATAGGAGAAACAAATAACAAATAACAAGAAAACACCTATTGCAGTGGTACCAAGTGTAAACAAACTATAATTATATGCTACTATAATTCAATCAAACACATCCTATTAAACAAAAAAATGACCTCTAGCTTAAAGGTGATCTAAATCCTTAAACAACTCCTAAGTCTACTATTTCATATGGCCTTCCAAGATACTTCTTACTGAACAAGATCTGATCCCCGCAAGCATAGATGTCTAGGGAAAGGTGGGGTAGAGGACCAAATACTTGTTCAAAAATAGTCCTATAGGGTGTTTTTCCTAATATTGGCCATGAATGTTACCTTTGTTCCATGGGGATGGTCGAATCTTGACCTTTTTGGTGATAAACCATGGCACAAAATTCCCTACCATGAGTTGGGTAGCCTCGAGGAGAAATTCTCTCATAGTGACCTAGCCTAACCCCCTCTGCGTTGGGCTTCTTACACGCTCTGGTCTTGAACATGGGATGGTAAGGATGTTAAGATCCCTAATATGTTAAATTTCTATGTCTCAATGTAAGTGATCAATGGGTGTTATTGGAAGCCTATCCCACTGATCCTACACCTAACTACAAATATTATTTTGGCCTTGGTTTCCAAGTGGGCTTAATCTATGTGAGTTAAGTTATTATTATGGTGGAGTGTTTCAAGTATTGACTTGGAAGTGATGACCAAGATCACGTTTGCTTAGGGTGTGTGTCCATGTGAAAAATATGTCGAGTGGATGAGTTAATTAATCATGTTTTGATGATGCTAATGCTATTGAAAATAAAGTGCACAAACTATAAACAATATTGAAGATGAACAGTAAAATAAACAACAAAATGAAGCACACAAACCCCCCACCTGAGAAGGAAATCAAGAATCTAGAATGATGATAAAAACAAGAAAATAAAAGACACAAATATGTCCAAAATATCTATTTTATAAGAGACTAGGATCTAAAGGAGAAAATCTACTGAAAATGATGTAGAAAACCATAAAAAAAAAAGAGGTCACAATGCTGGAAAAAGAAAGGAAAGAAGTTGAAAGCGAAAAGATACACAACGGGATATTGAGGGGGAAAGGTTACAAAAGATTCTAAAGGGAGTAAAGTGCTATAAAAACTTTTATAAAATGACTACAAAACATTCAAAAATAGTGGCTAAAAACGCTGCACACTGGACTCAACTCAACAATTCTCTTCCTAAATGATGGAGGTGTACTCTAAACCCTGGGGGGGATTTTTCCTTCTTGAATGATAAAATTAATAAGTGGATCCAAGCCTATAGGTGTCTCAGGAAAGAATTTAAACACTTCGTAGCACACATGCAACAATCTTGACAAAATCTAGAATAAAATGAAAAATTTTCTGAAAAATTGCACAACATAGAAAATGACCTAGAAAGTGCACCGGAACGAAAATTGTGAGTTGAAAATTATTTTGAGGGCGAAAATCAAATGCCAAAAATTATGCTCTATTTTAGCTTCTTTTGCTCGGTAGATCTGACTCAAATTGTGTCGGTTCCTACTCGGCTGGTGTCTGTGACCTGTGGAAAGATATGAAACCGCAACATAAACAATGTTTTTCTAGAAAATAGAAGAGATATAAAAATGGAAATTGAGAGGAATAAAAATTCTAGAAAAACACTAAAAATAGCTAAAACAACATTCACCAAGGTTTTGAATTACTACACCAACGAAGTCACCATTTGTTTATAACTAAGTAGCTAAAGACCAAGTGGAGTCGCCATTTGTTAGTGTAAATTGTTTCTGGAAGTGAGCGGAAATCCATTAAGTTATAGGTGGCTTATAACCTTAACAAGAAAAGGTGGTTTTCTATGCTTCATATCTGAAATAAAATATGAAATAAAACCTTGCAATAAAATAGATTATGCAAATAGAAACAGATAACAATAGAAAATTAAAGTGTAATAACCTAATGGAGGACTTGAATAAATGATAATTCTATTAATTAATACACCTGGTGATGAGAAATTACAAAATGTGTTGGTAGTTTCCCTTCTGTGGTATAGTTCATTTTCTTGTCCTTGTGCTTCAACAACATGCTTCTCTTTCTCATTTTACAATGGACAGAAAAACGAAAAGGTGCTTGAATTCAAGTGGGAGCTCAAATGCTATGAGGCAATAATGTTGATGATGAAAATGGTCGCGGTGAAGAATGAATAGAAAACCCTCTATTTATAACAAAGTATTGAGCCAAATTAGGAATTAGAAAATAATAAAATATTATTGACTAAATCAAAATCTAGCCGTTGAGAATACTTTATTATATTTTTTGAGAGGGAAAATATTTTCAAAATGGTCAAACATCTTTATTTAGAGAGTGGTTGAAGCAATTAAGTAAAAAATGATTTATTAATCACTTTGTGAGAATCAAGGACAATATGAATTTTAAAGAATTATAAATAATGATTTAACAATTAATCTCGAAAGTAAAATAGGAATAAATAAGGAATAATAAATAAATAGTGATTTATTTAACTATTTCAAGGTGATTAAGTAAAAAGTGATAAGAATAATTATCAAATAATTATTTAATAATTATTTTTAAAGAATATTAAATAAATAATGATTTATTTAATTATTCTCATGGGGTTTTTGGATCTTAATGACAAATAATTTAGGAAAAATGGTTGATAAATTATTTTCCTATGGTGAAAGTGGTTTACCATGGCAAAATTAATCTTACACGGTGTATTTTAATCCACCTAGTAAGAAATGGCTAGGTGAACATTGTTTGGGTGATAACATATTCCCCCATAATGTAAGAGTGTTAGGAGAAAATCGTATCACCAAAATATGTTGTAGGTTGCAATTTCACGAGACATAGAAGGGGATTCAGAGAGAGAGAGAGAGAGAGAGAGAGAGAGAGAGAGAGAGAGAGAGATCTGAAGCAAGGCAAGGAAGTACTGAGAATGGAGGGGTGAGACTTACTTAGCTGATAGAATTCTTATTTTATTGATATGTAAATAATATCAAATGAGGTGGGGGAGGCATATCCATACCTACCAAGATAATTGAGTACAAATAATAATGATGTTCCCAACAATGTGGGTTTGAGAAACAAAGTACATGATACATGATATGCTGGCATCAATGGGCCAGATAGCGATACAATTATACAATGAGTCCCATATACATAAGGTGCCTAGAATATAGAGACCAAGACTAGATACCATAACATCTGCTGATCTGAGTACATGAGACATAATTCCCCCTCCAACTTAGAGGAGAGGTAAGATCACAACCGAACGAGCCCTGTTGAATAGGAGAGGGCTCTCAAGATGTAAATATACTATTTGTAGGGTACATGTATGTTGTGGCATTTGCGCTTGGTGGAAATTGAGCTAGTCAAATCATTGGAATATCATCTGAGGCCGGATCATAATTTATTGACATCCAATCATGTGGGTGGATACCTAAAGGGCCACCTACTCATGAGGTCTGGAACATATCACACAAACCTCATAAATGATGGTACAATCTGTTGGACCACTGGACCATCAAGTTCACGGTTCTTGATTGTATGATAATGAGATAGGGTTGAGAACGAGTGGTCCTATAGGGAAGGATTTATTTGAGATTCTTTCTCTCTTCCTATTGGGGATACCACTCCATGTTGGTTGAGAGTGAGTTTTAGGGTATCCATATTTCTAGTTCTTCAACTAAAAATTCCATTGAAGTAACCTTATTTTCCATGTGTTAGTACTTATTGTCTATTAAATAGTCTTAGATATACAAAAATAATTAGTGGAATGTTATAACAATGCAATCAATTCTTCACAAGGAGATTTTTTAGACAAGTTTTTAATAAATGTACTTTTGGGTGTTGGTTATGGAGCTCGATCATATTCCTAATTTAGAGGTCTTGTTTTTTAGCTGCATTTGGACCCTAGTTCCTAATAGGGGTGTAGGTGGGATTTCCCGTCTACAAGTGTTTCCAAGGGTTCCAAAAAGGGTGGAAACAATTATTTGGAACCCACGATATTTTTTTAGAAAAATTATATTATAAGGTATTGTAATTTCATAGTCAATCTAGACTGTTCATAGCCAGGTCATAGATCTAAATGTAGATGTTATGTTAGGGTTTTTTTCCCTAGAATGCAACCCTCCTTTATAAGGGAACTTTATTGTGGATGTGTGTTATTGGAGAAATAGTTGTAATCGAGAGTGAAGATACCTTGAGAGAGAGAAGAGGAGGTTGCATTAAATGCGTTATAGGTTGTAATCCCTTCATTTCACTGGATTGAATAAAAGGAAGGATTGGTTATTTCTCTGTGGAAATATTCCAAATCAGGTGAACCATGTAAATCATTGTTTCATTTGTATCATTTTATTCTATGTTTTATTTTTGCATAATTTTGATTTTATTGCTCTCTCATTTCATTCTTAAAAAATGGCATCAAAGTTGAAGGTTTATTTGGCTGAAAAAAATTATAGGAAAGGAAGCTTCCTAGTTCAAGTGGGAGCAATTGCAGAAGAAGGTTTTACGGTTGAGAATTTTAGTGACCAAAACTAACAACTATCGAAGATGAAAATGGAAGATTATCTATATTAGAAACATAATTTTCAACCATTTGATGAAATAAAAAATAAGCCAATGACCATGAAAGACAGAGTCAAAGATTCTTTACAAAAAGAAATTGGGAACAATATAGATATGCCTAGCAACATTAGTGGATTTCAACATTTTGAAAGAAAATACAATGGAAGATTTGATGACAACATTGGCTAAATTGCACAAAAAACACTAAATTTCCAAAAAGGAATTTCTTATGAAGTTTTTATTTAATATGAGGATGTTAGAAGGTGGGTCTTTTTATAATTTAAATTAATTTAACACAATTATCAATTAATTAAGTTTTGTAGGAGTAAATTTTGATGATGAGGTGAGGGCTCTTCTGATATTCTGCTCATTGCTAAAAGGTTGTAATGGCTCAGTCATTTCTTTGAGTAAATCTAACTTTGGTTCAAACACTTAAAAGTTTGATAACATTGTTGGTGTTATTCTTAGTGAGGAAATGCGATGGAAAAACATAAGTGAGATGTCAATTAACGCTTTGGTTGTAGAGTATAGGGGAAGTAAAAGGGGGAGAGGAAAGAGCCTAAGGAATTGTGGAAAGTTGAGGAAGGCAGATCCAAATTTAGAAGGAGGTTGGAATGCTAGCATTGTGGGAAGGAAGGACATAAGAAGAAATACTATTGGTCTTAGAAAAAAAAACGGAGATGGAAAACAAGAGAATAAGAAGGAAACAAATGTAGCAAGTGATGTATTACAATATGATTTAATCATTTTATTAGATAACATTGATAATTGTTGGGTGATAGAATCAAGGGCTTCAGTTACTACCATAACCCATTAGAAATATTTTCAAATATTATGTTCAAGATGATTTTAGGCAAGTTTGTTTGGGTGATGATGAATAATGTAAAATTGTTGGAAATATTATGGTATGGGTAAAGTTATAGAATGTAATACAATGATCATTGAAAGAGGTCAGGCACATTCCTAATTCAAGAAGAAATCTAATTTCAACCGGGAATCTAGGAAGAAAAGGTTGTATAGTCACTGTTAGGGCCTAAATCTACCTCAGGATGAGAAAGGCAGGTCTAGGGTAACATCAAACCACGCTTAACTTGGTAGCAAGCCCTACCAGGTTGGGAGAGGGCTCTCTCCTTGTCAATCTCAATGAAAATTTATCAAGGAAAGCTTGAGATGACTGATATAAAAACTAATTTTAGGCTAGGTATGCTTGCTCAGAGGAATTTGTTTGCTTTTAATGGTTGGTTGCTGGATCAGATGAGGAACACAGATTTGGGTCCGGGAAATGAATATAGATTTGCAGAGGTTTCTATTGGGCGAGGTATGCAAGTGTTTTAGCACTTTGAAATGAGTGTAATGGAAAGTCTAAAGACTGGTGAGGAGTTGGAAAGGGCATGCAAGTGTCATGAGTCCTCTTCAAATAGTAGAAAACATGTAGAACTAAATAAACCCCAAGGTAGAGCACTGAAACAACAATGAGTTCCAACTTTAAACTTAATTCATTTAGTTGTGCTAAAATAGAGAGATTATGGCACACATAAACATAATATCAATTGAATTACAGAGAATAAAACAATGCTAAATCACATTACCACAAGAATCCCACAAAATGCTGGAAAACCCTCATTTATTTCCTTGCCAAACTGTAGAAGTGATGTACAAAGTAGCTCAATGCATCCACAAGAGTCCAACCTTGAAAAATGACTAAGAAAGTACAAGATATAGGCATCAAACCACCTATTCTAGCCATTAGGGGTCAAATCTATGACTCAAGGAGTTGTTTCAACAAGATCTAAACTAGGAACTGAAAAATAGGCAGTGGAACAACTTGCCTCTAAAACTATGGAAACTGATTCATTCATCATCCAAACAACTCTAATTGAAGTATATACCTCCTTAAGTCATTTTTCATCATTTTTACATCATAGTACATCAAGTTACATCATATTACATCATGAGTTTACCAAAGAGAGAAGAAAAAATCATATGATAGCTAAATTGGGCGAAATTCTGAACAAACAGGCAAAACAGGCAAATTTTCCTCCTATGCGTAGCGCCGTTTTCACATCAAGTCTTGGAGGCCTTCCTAGTGTCCAAATTGGGTGCACGATATTGAGTCTACTTTCCAGCACAACTTGAATTTTGCAATTTGGAGTTCATTTGCCCTGTCAAAAGTCAAATCTCCCAAGACTCGCCAAAAATGTGCAAAATGAGGCTGCCTAAAGGCAGAGTGCTGTTGCAATAAACCTTTGAAGGTCTTTCGCAACGCCAAATTGTGCTCATGATAGCTCATTGGAAATATCTTTGTGTCTAGTTATCATTTAACACATCAAGCAAGTCATTTGGACAACCAAGCTAGGAGAAATCTTGATTTTCCCAAGGTCACTTTAGAGGTGCATCAATTCTCTTGAGGCATATGTCTTTTTGACATTTCTCTAAAACCGTGACACCTGTGTAAAAAGTGAAGGAGGTTTTTCTGCCTTGGCCTATTTTGGACAAACAACGCTCCCACTTCTCCAAATTCATTTTTTTCTTGCTCAGAAACATTATTTGAGTAAAACCTATCCCGATGTGTGGAACAGGGGATTTGTCGAAATGAAGTGAAATGAAGAGGATAAGGGGCTTCTAAATTGTTGAGAAAATTTTAGGAAGTAGGGAGGGATGTTAGGAAATAGGGGAAAGTGGAATTTCAAAGATTGAGGGAGGTGAAGGGGTCCAAAAGGGCTAAACACAGGCCTAGCCTAGAAAATTGTCAAATTGTAGCAAGAAACTAGGGTTTGTGGGAAAATGAGGAATTTGAGGGATATCAATGATGGGAAGTGTTTAATAAGGCACATTAAGGATAGGGGAAGGTATATGAACATCAGGACACAAGTTTTGTTGATGATTTGACCATCCAAGAGAAATTACCTTCAAAACCCTAGGAGAGGGAAATTAGCCTTACCCAAGTGTAAAATGACCCATTGAGACCTGAAATGATGATGACAACTCTCTGAATGATGGTACAATCAGCTGAATGGTGACATGGACTGACAATTGGAAAACTCTGGAAGGAGTGAAAACAAACCCTAGACCTAATACCTAGAGGCCATATTTTACTTGAAGACTCACTGAAATGACAAAATTTGACTTTGACACTTTGAGACCACTTTGTGAGAGCATATTTGATCACTGGTGGAAGGCTTCAAAGACTGACACTAACAGTCACATTTACAGGAAATTCGTGGAAGGTCACTAGAGGATCTTTGTTAATAGCAATAGGGGAGATGGTAGGTGCATCTTATTTATGCTGGTAAAGCTTACCTTTCTATTGATTTAGCTTATAAAAGAGAAAATAATACATTATGACATCATAGGATTCAATAGATGAGTGAGAAGGGGATGTGGATTATGTACTCAAAGAAATTATTTCTACATTTCAAGAAGGTTGATTTGGACTTCTTGTAACATAGCTCAATCCCTTCAATAATTTTTTGTTTTTGTTTTTGTTTTTCAAAGTACCTCTCTCTTTCTTGAATTATGTATTTAATCAATATAGGGAAATTTAACAATATAACGCCTTCCCACAAATTCCCAAAGTTTTTTTTGTTCTCTTGTTAATTAAAATGTGCCACTCCAACTAAGAGTTGTAATTCTAGGCCTATGGTTTTATGACATCCTGTCATTGTATTTCATTACATGAACAGGTGATTAACCATGCTATTCATATGTGGTTGAGGGAAATATCCCCATCCACCCTACTAACAATCATACAAACTAAAGGTTAGGGAAACGATACTTCCCTTGGGCATGGCTACTTTGGAGCACATTACACACATATTATACCTTATGTTACTAACCTAACTCTCCTCTCTAGGTTCTAAGTAATACATGGAATGTGTTGTACCCATAGTACCACACCATGGTGCCATACCTTAATGTGGCCCCATACGCATTGCGCCATTTTCCTTGGATTACGATTACCTTTACACCTCCACATTGGCTGTTATCCTATGTAGGTCATGTGACCATGGCAACACTGGGATTGATGGTAATCTGTGGATAGTGGAGATGATAGATTGGACATCAATCACTCAGATTGATTGTTCTAAGCCTAAACCATCGGTAACCATATTCACTCCCTTATTTCACTCATTTTGCTGTTGGATCTTCCTCTTGGTAGTAATGATGCATCTCCTTCAGCTCCTCCTCAACACCTGGCCCTCAGCGTTAGCATAGATGCCATGCTATTCTACAGCCACAACACTCCTACAGATATACATATTCACTGTGATGATTTCAGTGTTCAGTGTATTTTTCCATTTTTTTTGTGGATCCCTTATCATATTTAGTCCTTTTCACTTGCCAGTTGTAGGTTCTTCTTAGACCATCGACGAGGTTTTTCCTTCATCTCCAAGAGAAAATCACAGCTCCAGGGTCGAGCTCTGCCATGATATTTCCTTGGTGGGATAATTTCCTTTCAGCTTCGATTCTCTTTGCAGCCACTGTTTTAGTTTGTTTCCTTTCATGGGTTTATGCTTTGTTAAAGTGTTAACGCATTGGAATTTTTTTCAGAAAACACTGGAATCCCAAGGGTCGTCGATGCAGGTTCTTGGCTGTCAAGTTAACCACTTGTTTTTTGACTATGTCCCTTTATTTTATCGGGTATGTCGTTCATAACTTGAATGCTGGGAAAAAGAAGAGATTTTTTGTTTGGTTCATTGTTTGGTCTGCAATGAATATTCGTTAATATTTATTGAGAGTTTCATTCCTAATTTTTCAACATATAAAGTTTGATTTCCCCATTTACTGAGTCTGTGAATAGGCATAATATTGGTGAATTCATTCTACCGACCTAACCCTTGTGTCCTCACTTGTTTATTTATGGTGGAATATGCCCCAATAGTGTTAAATTCGTTTGGTGAATATGTTTGGTATTCTACTTAGTTAACTTGCCCCCTTCACACCTCTCTGGTGTCACTCTGTTCGAAACATTTTCCCTTTGTCAGTCTATATTTTTCCACTCAGCAATTATTTCTTTTGTTTGTATAATTATGTCGGGCTTCAAGTAGCAGTTTTCTACTCTCCAACACATCTTGATTGGGGAATTCGAGCTAGAAGGATAACCATCCTGTAGCTTACGCAAACAATTTTAACCTCCCTTCTCTGGCCATTTCCCATAGCACGCTTAGAACATCTTCCCGCTTATTTCATACCAGGAGTTCATAGGTTGTTGTGTGTTTTTTTCCAACTTCCTGCAATTAAGGTAATTCTCTTTTATTATGGTTAAATACTAGAGGGCTTCTTCCCTACTCACATCCCTCATTCATTCACGTCTATTTTTCCAAGGATACATGGGTGAATTCTTTGGTTCGAGCTCATTTTATCTTCTAGCTTCTCTACTGAGAGAAACACTTCTACAATCTTTCTTTCGGACGAATTCCCAGTTCTGGGTTCATTTCTTTTATCAGGCATGGGGGTGTCATTCCATTTTCTTCTTAGATTTCTATTCGAGTCACTCTGAGCATGATTACATGATCTCTCCAGTTACTAGTTATTTTATTTTTCTGAAGATGTTGGGCTGAATTGATTTGCTATTGGATGTCTAATGTGCATAAACGCTATGCATAACTATCTTAATTCGAGAGGTATTTAAATTTTGACATGATTGTCTAAGATTTTTGATATCCATGGCACTTGGTTTTTATGGTAATAGAACATGGAACACATACTCAAATTTTGTATACTATTTTAATTTTTTGTTGCTCATTATATGTTCAGTTTCAATTTTTGTTACTTAAGATATATGCTGTCTCAAAGTATTCGTACCAAGATTAAGATATATATATATATATTATCTCAAGTGCACTGAGATCTCGTATTGATACAACGTTTATGATTGAATAGCGCCCATGTTGTTACCAAATCGAAATGCATTTTGTTTTCTTGTATTTCTGGATTAGCTACTAATTTTTTTATTTAAGAGTTCCATGTATGCGATTTAAGCTCCAGTTCCAGTTTTGTCTCATTCTTAAGGAATTTATAAAACAAACGTTTATTGATCTCAGTGTAGTGATAAGATGCATAGGAGATGCTAAATGTACTTCTGTTCTTTTTAATTCCAGAATTTCAATGCTTCGCTTGTTCCTAGTTTATCTTATTCCTAGTTTCTCAAAATCTCTTGGTAGTGCTAGACTTTTATATATATATATATATATATATATACTGCATTAAATACATCAACCTGATTATGTCTTTGTAAATCTTAATCGACATTTAGCATAAGAACTCAGATGTATTTTCCTACCTTCCATAATTGACATATACTCGTATATTCTACTATATGCATCGGGATTTATCCACGACATTAGATTACATTTGACAACTCTTATCCTACAAACTTTCTATCACCCCTAATTACTGTGCCACTAATACAAATTTCCATGCCTAACTGAATAGAGGCATGTTTATCTATTGGTCTTTCATAAGAGATTAGATCTATGCTATCACATCTGCAATCATGTTAATTTTTTTTTTAATCATAACAAAACAATTTATTCTCTACTTACCATAAAATTCCTAACCTATTAGTTTTAGCTAATAGTTTAAAAATTCCTCAATTAACTTTGAATATTCTATGGTACACATGCCTAGTTTCACCAACTATTCTACATATATGCTAGTAGAATAACACAAAATTCATTAACATTTATAGATATAACCAATGAATTGAAGTCATGCTCGCTGCAAAACTGACCACCCAATCTTGAACTGCCTCTAGTTCCCCCCGAGCCAAGATTTCATTTGCCAAAGAATAAACAACCCCATTGATTCCTTATATGGTTATTTTATACCCTTATTCATGATACTATTTCCTTTTCAACAATGTCCCACTTTTGTGGGCTTTATTGCTCACTTGCCTAAGCTTTTACCTTAAAAGCCCGCCTTTTTCTCCCGTGGTGCTAAAAGTGCAACCAAATTAGCATCTTTTTTTAGCTAAGAACCTATAAGGGATTTTAACTCCCATCCCTTAGTCTTATCTAGAGTTTTTCTAGAATCATTATCATGAAGAATTTATCCAATCTCATTTACCAATGAGAATTTTTTCCTTGATTTGGCAACCAATCTCATTCTCGAGTGTCTTCTCCAAGTACTTAAGTTTCCTTCATTTTTTTTTATTAATAATGAAAATAATTATTTACAACCGTTTATCAAATGTATCTTCATGGATTTTTTTCTATTCTTACCAACATAGGTAATTAAAATAAAATTACATAATAGAGGGATATTACATCCTTCCCCCTTTATATTCACACTGTACTCGGTGTTTAATTCATACGTACTTTTTGTTAAAAAAGTGTTGGAATTTTTTTTTTTTCGTTTCGTCTTCTCACTCCCAATTAGTCTCCTGGAGGGTATAGTGCTTTCGTTGAACTTTAACCTGAGCAACAATTTGATTCAAGAGCCAGATCTCTTTCTGATCGAGAATGCAGAATAGTTCTACCATGAAGTCTCCTTCGGGTTCCATTTGTAACATTTTCTAGTCAATAATATGAGAGTTATGATGTACATACTTCTTATGTAAGGAAACATGAAAATGATTATGAACTTTAATGTGAGTAGGTAATGCTAGTTGATAAGCTACAAGTCCTTCTAGAATATCAATGACACGCAAAACCGGGGCACCAATTTTGGACAAGTGCACATTCTTAATGTACTTCTTCTGTGTTTTACTCTTAAATAGACATGGTCCCCGACTTTAAACTCTTTGTGTGATCTATTTTTGTTTGCATAACCTTTTTTTCGATATTGTGCTGCTTTAATATTTTGTTGAATCCTTCGCACTATCTGCTCCATTTCTTGTAATGAATCCAACCCAAGAATCAATATATCCTCTGGTTGACTCTAACTGAGGGGTGTATGGAATTTTCTACCATACAAAGCTTCAAACGGGCTCATTTTTATGGATGCATGGTAGTTGTCATTGTAGGAAAATTAAGCCAAATGCAAAAAGTCCTGCCATCTTTCTGGTTGATCCATAACATACATTCTGAGCATATCTTCCACAATCTCGTTGGTTCTTTCCTTTTTTCCATTCATTTGGGGATGATATGTTGTATTAAAGTTAAATTTGGTGCTCATGCCTTCAAATAGAGCCTTCCAAAAGTTGGAAGCAAATTTGGTATCCCTCTTAGACATTATAATCTTGGGTATTATGTGAAGTCAAAAAGTTCCCTTCACAAAGATCTAAGCAATTTGTGTTGTACCAAATGTATATTGCACAAGAAAAAAGTGAGCTGCTTTACTTAATGTATCCACCACCACCATGATGGAATCATGTTATCTTTTTTTCTTGGTATCCCTATAATAAAGTCTAAGGAAATTATTTCCCATTTCCATTCGGGAACAGGTAGGCGATTCAACAAACTTGCTAGGTGTTGATGCTCAACCTTTACTTGTTGACGCTCCAATCACTTTGTTAAATATTCAACCACTTGTTTCTTCATTGTCTGCTAGAAGAATTTTTTCTTAATGATGTAACCATCTTTTGGTAACCTGGGTGGCCAAAATAGGGTTTTTTATGATATTCATCAAATATTAGCTATTTCAAATAATTAACCTCAGGAATACACAAACTGTTCTTATAAATTAGTTTTTTTTTAGCATTTTCTGCATAACCAGGAAAATTAGTTTATTGTAATTTTCATTGGATTTCCAAATATTTTAGGTCATTGGCCATGGAGTTCCAGGTTTTCTCTAGAAAAAAATGTTAATTTTACTAACTAGAACCTCCATTAGATTATAAGCATGCCTACTCCAGGAATCAACTATCTCGCTTTCTTTCCCCTTCATGTGTTTTATGTCAAATTCACACTCACTAAGAAAGGTCATCCACCTGGCTTGTCTAGCTCTTAAGTCTGGTTGACTAAAAATGTATTGTAGACTGATATGGTATGTTGTTAGAATAATTTTTTTCCTTATAAGTAATTCCTCCACATTTTTAAGGCATGTATGACAATGGTTAGCTTCAAAACATAATTTCTTTCATGGGTCTTCAATTTTCTTGTCCTTCCATACTAGCATCAGTGAAAACAGTAAGCTCTTTATTTGGATCTGCTAATTTCAAGATGGGATCTATTGTAAGTAATTGTTTAAGCTTATCAAAACTTTTTGAAATTATTTTTTCCATTCAAACTTTACCCCTTTTCTCTTTAAATATGTAATGAGATGTGCTATTTTAGAGAAACCTTCTATAAATTAGTGATAAGACCCTGCCAGTCCCATAGAAGATTGGAAAACTCATACATCCTTCGGTATAGGCCAATGGCTTTCACATTCTCTGGATCAACCTCCAGTCCTTCCTTAGAAATAATGTGTCCTAAGTATTGTATTTTGGGTTTGTAGAACTCACACTTGTTGTACGTAGCATACAAGTGATTTTCTCTTAATGTATGCAACACCAATTTTAGGTGTTCATTATGCTCTTCCTCATATTTGGAATATATTAAGATATCATAAATAAATACAAACACAAATTTATACAAAATCTTGCCAAGCATGTTGTTCATTAGGCACATAAAAATTGCTGGGGTGGTAGTAAGGCCAAATGGTAACACTACAAACTCATAGTGTCCATATGTTGGGTCCCTATAATACTAGTGATTACCCCATTACAATTGTAGTTGTACTCGTTATTAATATTGTTGTGCCCCTATTGTCCCCATATTGTTATTACTGGGCCCCATGGAATCCCTCTATTGTTATTTTTGTGCCTTTATATTATTATTGTAAGGTTGGCTGGGTTATATTGTGACTCCTTAGACTCCTATATATAGAAAGGAGGTTTTATCATTTGAATCATCCAAGAATTGTTCATTTATGTAATGTAAAGGAGGTTTCCCCCTTGGAGAGGCTGAATTCTAAGGCTTTGATATATCTTTTCTATCTTTTCTTGAGCTGGTTTCATAACATTTGGTATCAGAGCTTTGGATTCTAGGGTTTCACTGCTCCAAACAGGTTATCGTGGCATTTTCGCTATAAATTTTTTCTACGATGTTGCAAAAGCTAAAAAAGAAACCCATTTGGGAAGACATCGCACTGAATCTCAGGTCTGAATTTCAGAGATTTTTGCGCTATATTTTCGGAGATATGAACTGAGGAAGTTGGTCCTTTTGCACAATCCTGAATTACATTCAAAACAGGTGACCTGGGGAAAATTGTCATAACTTTCTCTCTGAGCATCAGATTGAAATTTTGTAAGAAGGTACAGAAAGAGAACGGACTGTAGTTTCTTGTATATATTAGTTTCAGAGCCAAAAGTCAAAACAGAGACACGTGGCACGTCGTACAAGTTCGCTCTACTGAATTAGTCTATAATCAAGTCACTGTGGGAGATTTGACATAACGCTTCATTGGAGAATCCAATTGGGGTCAAACTAGTGGCATTGGAAAGAGGACATATAGGGCTACCAGAGATTGCAATTTCAGAGTTGGATGATCTGAAATTACAGAGATGCATCAGAGGCAATATCGAGCTCCTACAAAGTGAAAAAAGGTGCGTATATTTTTTTAAATGTTGGCTTAAGCTTGGTTTGAAAAGTTATTTTGAAGGAATTCAAAGGGTAGAGTGAAGCATTATTATCAGTAATTGATGCCTTGAAGAAAGAAAATGGAAACACCTAGTAGGCGACCTGAAAGCTCTAGCATGACTCATGAAGAAGAGAAAGAAATGCAACATGATATATCAAAATTATGAGACCAAGTGCAACAAATGTCACTTGCACAAAAAGGTGTAGAAGCCAAGATGAAAGCCGTGGAAGCTAAGATGGATGTTTTGAATATAGATTTGAAGACAAACATGGAAGAATTGATGATAAATATGAATAAGTTGCTACAAGAAAGGGTCACTAAGGGTGAAACGGTAGTAAAGGAAACTCATGATGAGAAAAAAAGAAATGTTAATCATGATTCCATAGACTCTAATGTTGGATTGAAGACCCAATATTCCAAAAATCGATATGAGGAAGTTTGATGGCAAGGATCCCGCAACATGGATATTACAAATGGAGCAATTTTTCGATCTCAATAATGTGCAAAATACACAAAAGGTATGTATGGCAACTTTATATTTGGAACCAAATTAGTTTGTATGGTAACAATGGCTTTGCTCTCGTAAACAATTTATCACTTGGGCAATTTTTACAAAAGAATTGATAGCACATTATGAGGATACAGGAAGAAACACTTTTTTTAGCCAATTGATAAGTCTCAAACAAAAGGGTTCAATAATGGAGCACATTGAGGAGTTCCAAAAATTGAACATAAGGGTAAAAGATATTCCAGAGGAGCATAGGATTGATGTGTTCATAGGGTCTTTAAAGGATAATATCCAACATGATGTTCACCTTGGGAACCTAATTCATTAGAGAAGGCATTCAGGTTAGCAAGGAAAATGGGAAGCAAAATTATGGCAATCAGGAAGCATACCACTCACATCTATAAAGACGGAAGTGTTGTTGCCGCTAGTCTTCCACAACCTATAAGGTTGACACCACAATAATTGGAAGAAAAAAGAGGAAAAGGGCTTTGTTAAAGTTGTGATAGCAAATACACTAAAGGTCATAAGTATGCTGAGAAGAAATTATTCTACATAGATTGTGAAGAGGAAGAAGAAAAGGAGCAAGAAAGGTCAAAAGAAGAGGATATACTCCAGGAACAAAGCCTAGATGAAGAACAAATGAATCCGACCATATCTTGTAATGCATTGGCGGGAATTACCACTCCTCAAACCATCAAGATAGAAGGACAAATCAAGAAGAAAAAGGTAATAGTGTTGATTGATTCAGGAAGTACCCACAATTTTATTCATTGTAAGGTAGCAAAAGAATTGAATTGCTTCTTATATCCAGCATTAGAGTGTCAAGTGATGGTTGCAAATGGAGGAACAATAAATTTCTCTAGAAAGTGCCATAATATCAAGCTATCCATGGGAGAATATGTATTGACTAGCCTAATGCTTTCCATTCGAATGGGAGGTGCTGATGTTTTATTAGGAGTCCAATGGCTATAATCCTTGGGTACAATAGCTTTTAATTTTCAAGAACTTTTCATGAAATTTCTGTGGAAGGAAAGGAAGTTGAATTAAGGGGTATTGCAGGGAAACCAGGAAAGATAATAAGCTCTAATGGTATGACAAAGCTTCTAAAAAAGAACGAAGAGGTGTAATTGCACAATTATGTTCGCTAGATGTTTCCACATTGGAATCATCTATTTCTCCAGA
>APFE031738845.1:42554-68869 GCA_000404065.3 Pinus taeda
GTTATATGTTGATGATATGCTTTTAGCAAGCAAAAGCATTGAAGAAATCAACAGGTTGAAGACTCAGATGGCAAGGACGTTTGATATGAAAGATCTAGGAGCCGCAAGATAGATTTTGGGCATGGAGATTTTCAGAGATAGGGGCAATAGTAAGCTGTGGCTATCACAACAGAAGTATATTGAGAAAATACTTTTGAGATTTGGTATGAACAATGTGAAGCCTGTGTCAATCCCTTTAGCTTCCCATTTTAAGCTTTCTTCGAGTTTATGTCCTAATACAGATGAAGAAAAGGATTATATGTCTCGAATTCCATATGCGAATGTAGTAGGGTGTTTAATGTATGCGATGATTTTTACTCGACCAGATATTTCACATGCAGTTGGGGTTGTCAGCAGGTACATGGCAAATCCGGGTAAAGAACACTGGTCAGCAGTGAAATGGGTGCTTCGGTACTTGAGAGGCACAAGTAGTTATTGTATTTCTTAAAATAAGAGTAGTGAATTTGTTTGCGGATATGTTGATTCCGATTTTGCAGGTGATTTGGATAAGAGAAGATCAACTTCAGGGTACGTCTTTACTCTTGCAGGTGGAGCTATAAGCTGGATGTCAAAGCTATAGAACATTGTTGCTTTGTCCACTACTGAAGAAGAATACATTGCTGCTTCTCATGCTTGCAAAGAGGCGGTTTGGTTGAAAGGTTTGCTTGGTGAGTTTGGTAGGTTACAGGACAACATGAGGTTACTTTGTGATAGTCAAAGTGAAATACATTTGGCTAAGAATCCGGCCTATCATAGTAAATCAAAGCATATTCCAATTAAGTACCATTTTGTAAGACAGGTTATGACTGAAAGGGGAGTCTCTCTTGAAAAGGTGCATACAAAGGAGAACTGTGCAGACATGTTCACGAAACCAATTTTGTTGGAGAAGCTACGCTAGTGTTTGGCTTCTCTTGGCTTGCAGAAAAGATAAAATAATAATAACAGGGCATCAGGCGAATTGTTGTCAAGGTGGAGATTTTTGAGATTTTTTGTTTGAGTCAAATAGGCAAAAATCTCTGAAGGATGACAACAATAGGGATTCAGTTCCTAGATTAGCTCCAGGTTGTTGGGAGGGAGTTAGCCTCCTATATTTGATGTGAGGGAGTTATGAGGCTGTTAGATTCTCTATGCTATATAACAGGCAATCATTCAGATGATTTGCTAAGAGTTTGTGAGGATTTCTTGATGTAATCTCCAATTTGATTAATATATTCATGATGCCTATGTTTGGTGGACGTAGCCCAGATTGGTTGGGTGAACCACGTTAAAATTGTCTTTTATGTGCTTGATTGAATGCTGTGTATTTATTTATTTGCTGTGCACCTGATCCAACACCGTGGTGGGGTAATTTTCTCTCAGCTTCAATTCCCTTTGCAGCCATTGTTTTAGTTTGTTTCCTTTCATGGGTTTATGTTTTTTTTTAAAGTGTTAATGCATTGGCATCTTCTGCATAAAACACCAGAACCCACTAATTTACCCACTAATTTTCTAACTGTGTCCCTCTATTTTACTAGGTATGTTGTTCATAACTTGAATGATGTGAAAAAGAATAGATTTTTTGTTTGGTTCATTGTTTGGTTTGCAATGATTCTACATTAATATTTATTAAGAATTTCTTAGTCTTCTTTCCCCCTCTATTGAGTCTTGGAACAAGGAGACTATTGGTGAATTCGTTCTACTGACCTAACCCTTGCACCCTCACTTGTTTATATATGGAAGAATATACCCCATGAATGTTAAATTCATTTAGTGAATTTGTTTAAGTTTATACTTGGTTAACTTGTCCCCTTCATACCTCTCTAGTGTCACTCTATTAAAATTTTTTTCCCTTTATAAGTCATTATTTTCCCACTTAGAAATTATTTCTTTTGTTGCAATAATCATGTTATGCTTTAAGTAGAAATTTTCCACTCACCAGCACAACTTGATTGGGGAATTCGAGCTAGAAGGGTAAACATCCTATAGCTTACACAAATAGGGTTAACCTCCCTTCTCTGGACGTTTCCCACAACATGCTTAGGGCGTCTTCCCTGTTATTTCATACAGGGAGTTCATAGGTTGTTGTGTGGTTTGTTTTTTCCAACTTCCTGCAATTAAGATAATTCCTGTTGTATGGGTTTCTACTGTTGTGTCCTAAATTCTCTTTTATTGTGATTAAATTCTAGAGGGCTTCTACCCTACTCACATCCCTCATTCATTCACGCCTATTTTTCCATGGCTACATAGGTGAATTCTTTGGTTCAATCTCATTTCATCTTCTGGCTTCTTTCCTAAGAGAAACACTTCAACAATCTTTCTCTCAAACTAATTCCCAGTTCTCGGTTCAACACTTTATCAGGCATGAGGGTATTATTCCATTTTCTTCTTAGATTTTCATTCCGATTACTTTGAGCATGATTACGTGAGCTCTTCAGTTACTAGTTATTTTATTTTTATGAGGATGTTGGGCTGAAATGATTCTCTACTAGATGTCTATAACAATTTAAGTATACCATTATGTATGGTATAATTATTTTGTCTAAGGGTCATTGGGTTATTCCCTTCTCTTATGATTCAATGAAATATGTGTAATGTGTATAAACACTACATATAACTCTGTCAATTAAGGAGGTGATTACATTTTGACATGATTGTGTGACATTGTTGATATCCATGGCACTTGGTTTTTATGGTAATAGAATACGGAGCACACAGTTCGAATTATGCATGCTATTTTAAATTTATGTTGCTCATTATATGTTCAGTTTCAATTTCTGTAAATTAAGACATATGTTGTTTCAAAGAATTCGTGTCAAGTTTAAGATTTATATATATATTTTCTCAAGTGCAATGAGTTCTTAGACTGATACAATATTTATGATTGATTGAATAGCGCCTGTGTTGTTACCAAATCGAAATTCATTTTGTTTTCTTGTACTTCTGGATCAACTATTAAATGTTTTTATTTAAGAGTTCCATGTTTGCGATGCAATCTCCAATTCAATTTTGTCTATTTCTTAAGGAATTTGTAAAATAGATGTTTATTAATATCAGTTTATTGATAACATACGTAGGAATTTGTTAAATGTACTTCTATTCTTTTTAATTCCATAATTTTGATGCTTCGCTTGTTCCTAGTTTATCTTATTCCTAGTTTATCGAAATCTCTTGGTAGTGCGAGACTTGTTTATATATATGTATATGTATTGCATTAAATACGTCAGCCTGATTCTGTCTTTGTAAATATTGATTGACATTTAGCGTAAGCATCGAGATGTATTTTCCCACCTTCCGTACTTGGCATATACTCATATAGTCTACTATATGCATTGCTATTTATCCATGACATTACATTACAGTTGACAAATTTGATCCTACAGACTTTATATAACCCCTAATTGTTGTGCCACTCATATAAATTTCCATGCCTAATTTAACAGAGGCAGGTTTATCTATCAGTCCATACACAAGTGACTTACATAAGAGATTATATTTATTTTATCACATCTACAATCATTTTATTTTTTTTTCAATCATAACAAAAAGAGTTATTCTCCACTTACCATAACATTCCTAACTTGTAAATTTCAGCTAACAATTTAAATAGTCCTCAATCAACTCTGAATATTCTATGGTACACATGTGTAGATTCATAAACTATTATGGGCTACATAGTTGATAGTATAAGAACACAAAATTCATTTATTTTTAGATCTAACCAGCAAATTGAATTCGTGCTTACTGCCAAATCTACCCTGGAGCAAGATACTGACCACCCAACCTCGAACTGCCTCCAGTTCCCCCTCAAGCCAAGATTTCTTTTTCCAGAGAATCAACAACCCCGTTTATTCCCTCTATGGGTAGTTTATACCCTTATTCATGATACTATTTCCTTTTAAGCATTGTCCCGCTTGTGTGGACATTAGTGCTCACTTGCCTAGTCTTTTTCCTTAAAAGCCCGCCTCTTTTTCCTGCGCCACTTTAAGTGAAACCAACTTAGAATCTTTCTTTAGATAAGAACTTCTAAGGGATTTTATATCCAATCCCTTAGTCTTATCTATAATTTTTCTAGAATCATTATCATGAAGAATTTATCCAATCTCATTTACCAATGAGATTTTTTCCTAGATTTGGCAACCAAACTCATTCTCGAGTGTCTTCTCCAAGTACTTAAGTTTCCTTCATTTTTTTTTTATTAATAACAAAAATAATTATTTACAACAATTTATCCAAAGTATCTTAATGAATTTTCTTCCATTATTACCAATAAGATAATTAAAAAGAACATTATATAACTAGGGATATTACACTTCTATTAGCATTGTGTTTATGGAAAACAAAAGAGAGTTAAATTTCTCAAAGTTGGGAAGGAAAAAGAAGAGTGCAAAGTTAGAGATTGTTGATAAAAATGTATGGGGACTAGTTTAGGTATCATACCTTGGTAGGTATTATTATTATGTTACTTTTATTGATGATTTAACTAGGAAAACTTGGGGTTTATTGCATTATAAACTAATACGTTGTCTTTGATACTTTTAAGAAATGGAAAGCTTTCATTTGGAATGAGACATGAAATAAGTTGAAATGTATAAAATCAAATATTAGAGGTGAATATTGAAACAAGGAGTTTCAAAATTATTGTTCATACCATGGGATTCATAGAGAGAAGATAATTCCAAGAACAACACAAGAAAATGGCGTGCTATCAAGGATGAATAGGAAAATCATGGAGCATGAAAAGAGTATGAGATTACATGTAATATTTCACTTACAGTTTTTGACAAATGTTGTGGATACCATTGTTTACTTAATAAATAGAGGACCTTGAAGTTCCATGGATGGTAGGATTCCAAAAGAGGCAGGATAGGTAAAAAGTAAAGCTACTCATTTTTAAACCTTTAATTATGAAGCATTTGTCCATATTGATAGAGAAAATAGAACAAAGCTTGAGGAAAAATCCAAGAAGTGTACTTTTATTGGATATGGAGTTAATTATTTTGGCTATTTCTTATGGGATTATGAAAAACACAAAATAGTTAAGAGTAGATATGTGATATTTAATGAGAAGGTGATGTACAAGGTCAGTTGTAGGGAACTAAATAGGAAAAGAAAAACATAGAATACAAAATACTTGATGAAATCACAGAAAAAGAAATTACAAAGGTGATATAAAATCATAATTTTCAAAAACAACAATGACATCAAGTACCTAAAACTACTAATAGTCTTGTTAAAAGATAAAATATGTTAAATATATCCCATGAATGATACTCTCCTTCATTATATTATATATTATTGATTGATTCTGGTGAACTAGAAAGATATGAAGAAGCAATTCAAGTAGAAACTAGGAGTAAATGGGAGTAAGGTGTGAAAGAAGAGATGATTCTTTGGTACATGACCAAACTTGGGACTTGGTCTCATTGCTTGCAAGTAAAAGAGCATTGCAAGATAAACGGGTTTGAAGGTTGAAGGAAGAATATGGTGGAAAAATAAGGTACATGGTTAGACTTGTTGTAAAGAGGTTTTTCACAAAAGAAAGGTATACATTTCAATGAAATATTTTCTCCTATTTTCAAAATGATTTCAATTACAACTATTTTAAGTTTATTTTCAATAGAATATTTGTACCATGAAAAGTTAGATGTAAAGACAACTATTCTCCATGGGGAATTGAGGAAGAGATTTTTATGCAACAACCACAGGGGTATGAAGTTAAAGGGAAGGATAACTTAGTATGTAGAATGAAGAATAGTTTTTATGGTTTAAATTAAGCACTAAATTAGTGGTATTTGAATTTTGACAGCGTTATGACAGAACAAGGTTATAATAGATGTCAGTATGACCATTATGTTTATTTAAGAGACTAGATAATGGTATCTATACTATCTTGTTATTTTATGTAGATAGCTTGCTTGTTGCAAGGACTAACATGCATGATATAAATGAGCTCAAATGAAAATTATCCAATTCATTTTCCATGAAGGATTTGGGTGCTATAAAGAAAATCCTTTATATGAGGATAACAAGAGACAAGAAAAATCTTAAATTAACATTGCCTCAAAGTAAGTACATAGATAAGGTATTAGAAAGATTTAAAATGAAAGAAACAAAACCAATTAGTGCACCTTTGAATACACTTTTAAAATTCAATAAGAATATGTGTCCCAAGACAAATGATGAGATAAAGTACATGTCCAAGGCTCCATATTTATCAATAATTGGCCACTTGATGTATGTGATCATGTGCAATGGCTAGATATTGCACATCTAGTGGGATCTGTGAGCAGGTATATGAAAAAATTAGGTAAATAGCATTGGAATGAAGTAAACTAGATTCTTAGTTATACTGCTCAAGAATTATTCTTTGGAGGTTCAAACACTGTTCTACGAGGATATGTTGACTTAGATATGATAGGTCATATAGATAGTAGGAGGAACACTTGAGGGTATGTTATATAGTATGTGGAATAACAGTAATTCATGTTTCAAAATTGCAAAGGGATGTTTCACTTTCAACAAAAAAAGTAGAGTATTTTTCTACTATAGAGGCTAGTAAAGAGATGATTTGGTTACAAATGTTTATGTAGGAATTGGGAAAGAAACATGATAACAATAAGTTGTTGAATGATAGAAAGAGTGCCATTCATATTGAAAATAACTTACAATTCCATTCCAAGAATAAGCATATACATCTTAGGTTCCATTTCATATGAGAAATTTTGAAAGATGGGTAGTTGAAGTTGGAAAATATACATACTAGCTAGAATCCTGTAGACATATTAATGGAGGAAGTAACCAAGTAGAAAATAAGTTTTTGCTAAGTTTTAGTTGGTTTTCAAGCATGATGATGATAATGATGAAAAAATATCCATGTCTAAGGTTGAAGCATATTCCAATAAATACAATAGAAGTGGAGTTGTTGTAATTGTTTTCCAATGTTGCAATTTTTATGCTGTCTAGGTTTGGTATGTTCCCTAGCTAGGAAGACAATAAACTAGAGAATCCCAACAAAAAAACACTTTGTACAATGAAATATAACTACAGTGAAGTCAGCAATAATACATAATAAAATTGGCCCAAATTAGTCCTCATATTGATCCATTAACAGCAAAACACTAGGGCTCTGATACCAATGATCATAATAAACCTTGATACAAACTAGTATACATAATATGCAATAAAATACACAGTTTTTCCTTTGAGCAATCTAGGGCTTGAAATGTGATCCTATTCAATTTACCAAATAAAATAAAGAGACATACATTGAATTACTTGTTTATGGTTTTTCTTTGCAATGAGCTCCTTTAATCCTCTTGTTTACTACTCCTGGCTATGCTTTTCCTCCAATATTCACACAATGATCAACTTTCTTTCGATCATTGTCAATCTTGTTTCCCTCTTGTTAGAATTTAGGATTATCTCAACAGATATTTGATTATCTCTTCAAACCACTCACTTAACAATACTCCTTTCAAGACATATGTTGCTTACACATCATCATGAGGCACTTAAGCTTTCTAATCACAGGGATGAGGCTTCTTGACCTCCTTATCTATTTGCAGCCTAGCCTAAAAAAAAATACAGTCTCTTCAGATCACCTTGGATTACCTCCTTGATGGCTTGGCCCTCTATATCTACTTGATGTGATCATTTGCAATCCTAAATATCCTATCTATGCCCTCGAATAGGTCCTCTTGCCATTGATTGTTCTATAAAACTCAGAGAAAATCCTAGGATGGTCTATTATAAACCTTGGCCAACCTTTGTAAGCATATATTTTCCCTCAAATTTTATTCCAAGCCTTATATTATTTTTACAACAACCCTTTACCTTCAATCCAAACCTCTTCCATCCACAGTTAACTTTATCTACTACAACTAACATTGTCCAACACTCTTCCCTACTCCTAGGGCTAAAACACCTATGTTTGGCCCTTTATATCTCTGCAGTTGGGCTTACTAGGTGGAAAACAAGCCTTTCCCCTGTTTTCCAATCCCCAAGCTTCCCTTGCTAGGGTTTCACACCTCCAAACTAGTCACATATTTTCTCCCACTAGACTCAACTCACTTTTGCATAGAAGATCCTCAATTTGACATATTGGATGGACTTATTTACTTGATACTACAACTTATCTTGGGTAAATATTAACCTACATGAACATAAGTCGACCCTCTCTAGGAATCTTTCACTCCACATTGTTATCCTTCACAATGTGTGTTTAGGCCTTTCCTTTGGCCTATTATTTATACTTTTGGGTGAGTGATCTTGGAAGTTTTCCTTGTCGATCAATAAACCCCTATTTTACCACTAAACAACAAATTATATTAAGCAATCAATTAACTTGGATTTCAAGCCCACAACTTAGGTCAAAACCCAAACAGTTGGGTACTTTTCCCAACCAACAAACTTTGGTGTTGTTGTAGTTGAAACAACACCCTGCAAAATTTTTCCTTCATTTAAATTTTGGAGCACCTAATGTCATGTGATTTGTCATTTCAAGTCATCAAAATAATTTCATGCTAGTTGAAATCATTCCTAACTGTTCAAGTTTCCTCTTGAAACACTAAGTGTCAAAACACATTGCTATGTCAACATTCTTTCATGGAACATTTCTGTTCTTTAAGGCTAGCCCACCCTCCAAAAATAGGCTAGTGAACTTTCTATGAATAGGCCTAATGCACTTTATCAAAGTAGTGCCATCACACTTTCTAGGAGAGGGTCCAACGCACTTTCTAAAACTACTGCTATCACATTCTTTAATGGCAGTCATGACACCCTCGTCTCCTGATCTTGTAACATGTGCTAGGATCACTTTCAAACCCTGACTTGCCCACACATGTGTCTCTTCCGATATAAAGAGCTCAAATATAAGCTCATTCCACACTTGTTCCACTCATCAATGTTCTACGCACTTTTTGGGCACAAAGTCCCCTTTCACTCTTGGTCGTAAGTGCACTATCTTTTGGGTAAATTCCTCATCTGTTGCACTTCGAAATTGTGTTCTTGAATGTGTTTCTTCTTTTCTTGCATGTAAATTGTTAGTATCTCTTCGCATTCTATGGATGCTGGTATTTTTTTCATATGCTAGTTGTATATATGTGTGTGCATGCTAAGTCTTTTCCATTACTATGCTTCCTCTTGCTTTCTTTCATCTAACACAATAGATTTTTGAGTAAATCCTTGTCAACATGATTTGCACTATCTTCAAACATTTCAATATAACCATTAGAACATTGTGTTCTCTTATTCAGTAAACCTTCGAACTAGTTCTCCTTAGATCTATGAATTGTTCCTATCATGAGGTTTGTCTCTCCTCAAGAGTTAACAATGCACTTGTAGAGAGTAGTCCTTACATTCTTTCCACTTGGACTTGCGACCTGTGCCCTCAACTAGTAGTCTAACTTGGGTAGCACATAACAGACTTACAAATGGTAATCAAACCAACCATTTTCCCTTGAAGATGTACCATGTGCTCAACCAAGAGACCCTCTCTCAATTATGGTGCAATGCATATTCCTAGTGTCTAATCCTCTGACCATTATTTCCATATCTTTCACCCTATGCAAGGGAGAGTCTGTCTCCAAACCCTAGCACATAACACATTTCTAGTGACCAAGCTCATCATCATTCCTTAGGCTTATGTGATTGTGCCCAAAACCAATGCATTGTCCCTTGACAATGACTATTTTGCATTAATAAACAAGCCAGAGTAGGTGTTTTTTTTGTGGGACTAATTGTGTGTTTTCCATTAGTTAATTTCAGTTTCCAAGTACTCTAGATCTGAGCCTATCAGTTTGTCATCTTTTACCAACACCATGTCTCTATTTAAATGAAAAGGACCAATACGAGAGACAACTGAAAGAAGTATAGAAGGTGTTGTGGAAAACTCGAGAGCCAAAGTACCAATCCTGTTAGACATAAGATGTTTCATAGAAAAGTCCACCACCTTGACATGGCAGATGATATTCAAATATTTCATCAAGGATGAGCTCCTAGAAGATCTAGAGGATAGGGAGGTGTATATCAATGTTAAGCCTAAATAAGAATATATAACATGCGATATCAAGTAAAATATCATTGAATATATGAAGAAATCTCATGCCAATTTTTCCATCTACGAGCTACGTAAATTGGTAGGCCAGTGGGAATTGATCATTAAAAACTTTTCATCAAAACCTCCATTAGGTAAAACAAATGTTGCTTCAAAAGCTTCATCTGGTAAGTTCAATACCATCGTTGAATCTATTAGCAACATTTCTAACATAAACATAATATCCTCTTGTCAACCTTTATGTTAACGTTTGAAATTTTTAACTATAATGTCCATAATTGTCTTGTCGATTCTGGGGAAACTATGAATGTGATGCTTTTATCTGTCACTATGAAAATTAATGCAAAATGGGTAAAAACAAATACCATAATTTCAGATTTTAGATTTTTGCAACCATTATCTTTTTCTCTGCAAACATGTTTCCGAATATATCACATTCATAATTATTTGTAATCAATGTTTCGAACCAGGTGATGAGCCTCGGTATTGCAACAACAATGCAGCAACTACCAAGGCCACCGAATTTAAATTTCAACCTGGGGTTCATACAAACTGAAGAGGTATAGGTACTATATGTGCAACATACAATGTGTCCTTCCTTTGCTGTCATGAGAGAAAAGAAATGCTGCCTTTTTGCTCGAATGAAATCCTGAATTTAAAAATGCTTGTAAAGTAACATGAAATCCTCTATCTACTTATTAACACACTTTTCTTGCATAGGAACCCTAGTTTAACACTATTTGTCACATGTGATGTTTTAATTAATCTAAGCATGAAATCTGATCTAGAGAGTACTAACTACTGTGTGCACGTGTAAATATAAAAGAACTCATTTTTGTAATCTTTTTTCTTTATAAATGTAAATGCTAATGTTTCCTTGATCTTTGACAGGGGAGACAGGTGTGGAGGAAGAGAGGTACAATTATTTTGATGGTTTGGAGGTCAAGTAGGGGCCTAATCCTAGCTTCGATGATAACTTTTCTCAATTTAGGCTCAAAACATGCCACTACAGGATTTCCTACAGGATGTACTAGTTCTCCTGCAGTATCCCTTATTTTACTACAAAATGTGACATATTTACTATATGAAATTATAATTTATCAAATGACCAATAAAATCAAATCCAAATTGGATGGGAGAATTTTTTTTATTGACTAGGATGGCTTAGGTCCCCATTCCAAGTGGAATCACTCAAAAATACCTCTATTAACCCATGCTAAAAAGTAGCCGAAAATTACATTTCGGAAATCTAGAAATTCGAGAACTAGTGAGCTAGTAAATCTATAAAATGCCTAACCTAATCAAGTGAAAATGAAATGGGGTAATTTTTTTTTATGAACTAGAATTTTTTTTTGATCTAATGAAAGTGGAACCAACTCAATTTAATCTCATTAGCATGCTCTAAAGAATAGAAGAAATTTACTGTTATTTGCCACAAAGGAGTTCCAGAAATCTAGATTTGGGAATAAGAAAGTTAATCCAAGTAGCTCAATGATTACTATGACCTTCCAAATATTTTCAAAGCATGAAATGATGCTTGTGATCCTATTAAAGAGCTTACATAAACCATTTAACCCAATCCTACAACAAGAAATCATTAATACTAAATGTAGAAATAGAAAGAAATAAAAACAAGAGATGCATGTGACTAAAAGGTGAAAAGAAGAAAAGAAAATGATACAAAGAGGCTCTTAGGCTCCTGGGATGGCCAAGACTAAAGAAAATCAGAGACCTATGGAGGAGAACAATATTTAGAAGATGAACATGACACCAATCTTCATTATTTTCATCAATACAATTACATCCTTGCAAGAAAATACAATGGAGTTGCAGAAATATGAGTTTTCTCCAAAATAACACTAATGAAAATCTCTCCTAGAGGAAAATTTGACTTAGTACTTATAGAAAATGATTAGGAACCATTCCCCATGAATGGAGGAATATTTCCCCACCAAAATCCCTTGATTAGTGGATCTGGTTCCCAATACTAGGAATCTGCATTAAATGGGAGGGAACACATTCCTAGCTTTTTTCAATCATTGGAGTTCCACAATCTATGCCATAATTCCATAATATCTTGTTGATTTATTATTTAATAGTAATCCTCCTTTAGTAGGGAGAAAGTCCCTAAATTATCTCCTCCTCCAAATCTTCACAATCTTCCCAATATTCTCATAACATTCCACAAAAATAAATAATATTAGGCACAAACATGCAATTATTAATAAACCTTCCTAATGAATATATTAAAGTAAAAAATACATTATCTAATGCAAAAAATAAAGTTTTAATGTGATGAAGGATGGTCATAGGCCTTAATTTATGTTTAATTTAGAGGCATGCGCCTTAACTTATGTCTAATTTAGAGTCCCATCATACCCCCTGCTAAAAGTGTTGCTCATCCTTTGAACAACTTAGTGACCTCATTGCACCTCATTCATGGCCTTGGTGGCCTCTCTCTTGTGCATTAAGAATCTTGGCTGTAAGTTCTACAAAGACAAGCCTAAAACATATTTGTGCAAAGAAAAATCCTTGTTTCTTGATACCATTAGTTTTCCTTATTCCCCTTATTCGAGATGGTTCTTGAATATTTTCCAGTTTGTCAAGGTCTTCCACATCCTTATCAACTTTTTGTTCCAAGATTTGGAAACCTTTGAAACCTTCAAAATGTATTTATATGAGAACTAGGACATCCTGTAGTAATTCCTATCAAAACTACATGCAACCTATAGGAAACCTTGTTAAAACTATAGGAAACCATTTTTGAGCATAAATTATAGTCTTAAGCCAGGACAAGCCCTCAACTTGAATCCCATGCCTTTCTCTCATTTCCACAACATCTTTTAGGCCTTGGCCAAAAGCTAGAAAGTGATTAGAGACCTCTTGGAAAGTCTCTTTTCATCACTACAGTTTGAGTTCTATTTTGACAGTGGATGCCTCATTTCTTTTTGTTGCCTTATTCTTCTCTCTTGTGCCTAGATGGTTGCCTAATGGCATTGGAGTTCTCTATTTTGATTAGGTCTCTCTTAGGCACTGTCATTTTGGGTTTTAGTACAATTTTTCTTTCTTCCTTCTTGTAGCAGAATTCTAACTTCCTGCAGTAGTAATTCCTTCTTCCTTCAAAGTATTCTAATTGTATGGTAAAGATGGAAAATGATGTAGGTTTATGAAAATGGAGAGGATGCTCTGTTCATTTTTCAAGAAATTTTCAAGGTGAGATAAGGTTTGTTCTTGAAATTCTAAAATGGGATGGATGAATGATGGATAGATAGAGAATATGAAGTGGATGGAGGGCTTGGAGTGTTGTGATGACTTGGTCTTTGCAAAAATTTATTCCTTTAATTGTTGTCCTCATTCGCTGAAATCATCACCCTTCATAATTTGACTTTTCAACATCGCATGAGTGAAGGAGTGAGCCACAATTAACTAGTTGAAGGCGGCTGAGACTGCTGACCCTTCTGTAGCCTATAAAACCTCATCTCTTATGCATTGACAACAAATTTCTAACCATAATATGCTCAAGAGAAGAGGTAAAGAATATTGCATACCTGTACCTACCTGATGGTTGTTGGATAGACATGCATGTTGTTGTTGAGTTGATGTTGATGTGCAGGTGTTGGGTGACCTATATCAACCTTCCCTAAAGAATACCTGACCTTTTGACCCATTTCTCCATCATATTGACTCTTGTAGCTTCTTCTCGGACTTCCTATAGATTTTCAAAACTTCCTATAGTACTATAGGAAACTCATGTAGTAATTCAAGACAGCCTCTTGTAGTAGACTTGTTTTGTTCATATCTACGGTAGAATGGATTGACCTTAAATTTTTTGAGCATGTTGCCATCATCATTATGCACCTCCCTATAAACAAAATTTGGTCAATGGATGCACAAATCTCATGAAAAAATAAAAATTGCTGAAGATGATGGAAGCCGATTTCTTATAAACTGTGAACTAGAATTTGTTGAAATTTCTTGGGAATGTTACCATCATCCATATGCATCTCCCCATGAAACAGGTTTTTAAATGGATGTAAGGATATCAAGAAAATACAAACATGGTTGTAGGTGATGGAGGTTGATTTCTCGAACACTGTGCACAAGAATTTGCTGAAATTGCTTGAACATGTTACCATCATCCATATGCATATAATTCTGAAACATCTCGACAAATGGATACATGGTTTTCAAGTTATGGCAAAAACAAATTTCTGCTCCCTGTATTTTTGTTTCTGGTAGTAAAATAGAGCCTTCTTGTAGTATTTTGGGACAACAAGGAAAATAAGTGGTGGAAGCTTGGGAATGATGAGTGGATGGTAGAAATAGATGAGGGTGATGGATTGGCATGGCCTTGGTCCTATTGGAGCGTTTGAGCAAAGGAGGAGAAAGTAAAAAATTTGACTTCTTTTGACTAGGTTTGACCTATTTTTTTTTCTTTAGTGCCAACTTGTTTTTGTTCATCGTAGATGTTGGAGAGCACCTACATTCATCAAAGAGATACATGGAGCAAGGATTTTTTATTTTTTTATTTTCTTTTTCTTTTTTTCTCTAGGCCTACTAGCCATCTCAATAAGGTTTTCAACTAGTAGGTCTACCTAAGCACGTCAAAGGAGGTTTTCACCAAGGATATTTTCTTTTTTTTTCTCTCTTTTTTATTTTTTCCAACCCATTAACCACCTCATGGAGCCTTTCAATCGATGAGCCAATCTCAAGCACCTCAAAGGAGGTTTTCACCTGAGATTTGTTTTCTCTTATTTTTCAAATTTTGTTTTTAACCCTACCCTACTTGAAAAAAAAATTCAATTTCAAGTATAAGAATACTTCCAATGGAGCCATGTGCACATAAAGATGACAAACAAAATGATGTGTAGTCCTGAAATGTATGCTTTGACATGTACATAGATTTTAGAAACCAAATGATTTGACTTTGAAAGGATCACGCATAGTTGAAGAGGAGAGTGATTCTCCATCTTATTGATTTTATGGAACCAAACCTCAATATAACTTTGATGTCCTTGGTTTTATTGCTTACTTGGATTATTCTTCATGTCTTCTTCTACCATGACCTTCAAAGCCTCCTCTTTTTGCTGATTGTTATCTTGAATACATGGAGGATTTGATGGTAACCATGAGGGAGCTCTCTCGATCTCTAATTTTGATGTCTCCTTTTCATCAAGTGCAACCCATGATTCTATGGTCTTCTCATTTGAATCTTCTTCTTCTGGAAGTGGTCCTTCAATGATATCAAGATAATCTTTTTTTTTTTGCAATACTCTTCCTGAGCTATGGTGAATACCATTGATCTCAAGAGAAGATGTTTGGAAGTGTTTTACCGCAATATTATTAGTGGGTTGAGCTACTTCAATGTGTGGGTTTGGAAATGGTGGTACATGTATTTGAGTGAGAGTGGATATTTGAGATGGATGTGGTTGGGGTTGTGGTTGTGGTGGAGATGAATGGTAGGGATAACATGGAGTTGGGTATGGAGAATACTGAGGATATTGTGGATGGCTCCCATAAGTTCTTTCCAACCTTGTTTCCAAGATTGGTTTTGGGGTTGACATGGCCAATGTTTCCAAGGAAAGGGTGTGTTACAATTACTTTGAGGTGGATATGCATAACCTTAAAATTATGAATTAGGCTCTTGCATCATACTAGGTTGACTAGGCTGCCATGGTCCTCTTGGAGCTACATAACATAGCTACATTGGAAATTGACATGCTCCATTGTCCTCTTGGTGAACTTCCTTCAACCTTGGTAATGAGGAGAAACATTTAGCATCATGTGATTCTGATGGACAAAATGAATATCAACATCTTCTTTTTTCTCATTTTGTATTATTAACATTTCTACTTGTTCAGTTAGATTGCTAAGAATTTCTGTTTTAAAGTCATCAAACAAATTTCCAAGTTTAGCTTGACTTACCAATCTTGATGCTTATTAACTTACTTTTTCCCTTCCTCTTGATATGTGTTTGCATGTTTCACAAATTTCATCAAATGATAATTTGTATACAACACCTCTACTCATGATATCAAGGAGATCAATCCATTCATCCCTAATTGTTCCAAGTAAGAGGGTTTTTAGTGTGTCGGATCCTAAATGATGTATTTTTCCCCTCTTAACATTATACATGAACCTTTCTATTAGATCCTCTAGACTCTCATATTTGTTTTGATTCATTTTAAATATTTCTTCCTTAAGATCACAGCCTTTATATTTTTCTAGAAATATATTTTGCATATCATTCCATGATATAAACTGAATTAGTACCTAAACTCATGAAAAATTTAAGAGATCTATCCTTCAATGTTGCTGGAAATGATCTTAGTTTTTGAGTTTTTAATAAGTATGTTGGAATTATGATACATATGTTGTACTTCATGGCAACCCACTCATCTCAGATGATAAATTATAGTGTAGAAAAGTTCATGCACTTTCATGCAGAGAAAATTTCCTTTCACGCAGAGAAACGTTTACGCACTTTCATGCAGAGAAAAGTTCCTTTCATGCAGAGAAATAATCACGCACTTTCATGCAGAGAAAAGTACACGCACTTTCATGCAAGGAAAAGCACGTACATGTGGGATAACTTATTTTTGGTCTGTGGTATTTAGTCCTTGGTATTTGCACCTATGTTTTTGGGCCATGGTATCTCGTCAGAAGTGTTGATCCCAGGTATTGGGTCCATGGTATTGTTTTTTTATGGTTTTGGACATGGTATTAAGGCCTAAGACTATAAAAGGAGAAGAAGATCATTAGGCAAGGGTATGGAAAAATACTTGAATATATGATGTAGTATGAGATCCAATATGCAGGATATGGGTTATGATGCATTGCTTGATCTGAGCTAAGGAGGGATCTCACCGGTTGATGGAGAACAAGATCTAAGGATAGATCGGGATCAAATGGTTTGAAATGAACTATCTCTATATGGTTGATTATGCTTGTTCTAGATCTGTATACTGACGCATGTAATGTTTTGAACTGGGTATAACTTAATTTTGAAATAGCTGCAAGTCATGATTGAATATTTATAGATCTATACGTGGGTTGGCTTTGGTAAAAGCGTGTATGTACGTGGGTTTGGTTCGTCCAAGTAGCGTATACTATTTGAGCTATGATGTTTGAAGTTACAGGTGGTACTGGTTGTTGATTAGTTCTGATGACTATTTACTGGTATCAGTATTTTGCATATTCATATTGATAGAGTATGTTTGGCTTCAGTGTTGATCGATAATGGATCAGGATTAGAATGACTTACCTTTATGTGATCTAATGAACTAGATCTGGTTGCTAACATACATATTATCCTTGTATATGTAATGATCTGAGTATGTTTCAAGTCAAGAAGTGCAGTAAAGTTATAAGTAAGTAATTAATGTCATATACGCTGGTTCCCCTTGGTGAAGTTGCGTATACACGCTGGTTCGGCACTTCCGAGTAGCGTATGCACTTTAATGCATGATTTTGATGATACTGTTGGTTCTGAATATTGTTGCAGAGTTCAGTGTTCTGTTCTGTGTTTTGGTGACTGCTTTTTGTTGACAGCGTTTCCATGATTCAGTATTGGGTGATTAAGAGATTGATGATGCTAGTATTGATTGATTATGTACTTCAATGATATTGATGGGTCCAGTATGAAAATTGGATGAAACATGGCCATCAGATTATAGTGTTGTTCTTCAGGAGTATCCAGTCTAAAAATGTATGAAACGTGGTACCTTGAGGAAGAAAGAGAAGGTTGTTGCCTTCTGTAGGTCAGCACCTACGTACTAGTACATTAGCTAGTATAAGAGCTAAGGGGGTCGTAGCTCCCTTCCAGTAGAAGCTGGAGAAAGAGTAAAGGTTGGAGCATTTCAGTAGGCCAACACCTATGTACTAGTAAGTGGATTGGCTAGTACAAGAGCTAAGGGGGTTGTAGCTCCCTTGCAGGAGAGTCTGGAAAATGAGAGAAGGTTGCAGCCTTCTACAGGTAGAAGCCTGTGTACTGGTATAAGACTGCACCAGTACAGAACTATTGTAAAAGAAGTTTCTTATTAAAAGAAGATAGAGACAACTTGCAGCAGGTGGTTTTCACCCACATTGGGTTTCCACCTTATATCATGGTGTTCATGTGTGCTTCTTGTGTGTGGATGATCTATTCTGTTTTACTGCACCTGCTTACTATAGATATGGTTAAAGAAGTTCTGATGCACTAACTAAAGATCAGCATTTAATGGATTAATTGAATCATAAGTATTCTGGATATACGCTAGTTGCATAGACACAGTTGCCTATACATGCGGTTCCCTTAATTGAAGTAGCGTATATGTATCTAAGTATGGAAATGAAAAAGTTTTATTGATTTGATAATACTGATTCACACCCCCCCCCCCCCCCCCCTTCTCAGTATTATTTCCAACAAAGTAACCATAAGATCTACTAACAATTTCAAATTCAAAGAGAAAGGTTTCTGTAATCTCTGACCATAGACCATGAAATTTTGGAAGAAAAGATGGAGGGATGTTCTTCATGTGCACACTACCATTAGTATCTTGAATGGGAAATCTAAGAGGATCTTTCTCATTGTCATCATCTCCATCCATTTCTTCTACATTATTTGCCATCTTCTTCTTCTACCTGTAAAAGTGAATGGTGATGTGGCTCCTACTACACCACGTGATGAAATGGGGGGGTGGGTTGGTGTTGGAGATTTCCTTTGTTTTTATGATTGAATGAAAAAACTAATGAAATGCACTTTTCTAATTTTGAAATAAAATATGCCTAATGATTTTTTTTTTTTTTTTGCAAAAAGTGAAAAGAAATGAAACAACTAGGGAAGAAAACAATGCATACTTTGACACTCCTCGGCAATGACGCAAAAAAGTGATGAGCCTCGGTATTGCAACAAGAATGTTGTAACTCCCAAGGCTACCGAATTTAATTATCAACCTGAGGTTCATAAAAACTTAAGAGGTATTAACACTATATGTGCAGCATACAAGATGTCCTTTCTTTGTTATCATGAGAGAAAATAAATGCTGCCTATTTGCAAGAATGAAAGATTAAATTTAAAAATGCTTGTAAAGTAACATGAAATCCTCTATCTACTTATTAACACATTTTTCTTGCAAAAGAACCCTATTTTAACATTGTTTGTCACATGTGATGTTTTAACTAATATAAGCATAAAATATGATCTAGAGAGTACTAATTGATGTGTGCATATGTAAATATAAGATAACTCATTTTTTTAATCTTTTTTCTTTATAAATGCAAATGCTAATCTTTGCTTGATCTTTGGTAGGGAAGACAGGTGTGGAGGAAGAGGGATACAAAGTTTGATGGCTTGGAGGTCAAGTACGGGCCTAATCCCAACTTCAATGATGATTTTTCCCAATTCATGCTCAAAGAAAGCCACTACAGGATGTACTAGTTATCCTACATGATACCCTAGTTCTCCTACATGATCCCCTGTTTTACTACAAGATGTTACATATTTACTATAAAAAATTATAATTCATCGAATGACCACTTGTTAGCACCTAAATCCGCCTTAGGCTGAAAGAAGGCAAAATTTAGGGTAACCACAAACCACACTCAGTCTGGTAGCTAGCCCTACTAGAACAGGAGAGGGTTCTCTTCGAGTCACGCTCAGTGAATAGATAAATGAAATGGCATGAGATGACTTAGAGTGAACTATTTATCTTAGGCTAGTAAGTGAATACAAATACAAGAAATGATTTTTATGAACGACTGTGTTTCTGGGAAGATATGGGACAAATGGACCTCAATGAACAGAGAACTTAATACAAAGGCATGGCTTACTTCGTGAGGCAAGATAGGCGGAAAGCCTAGAAATTTAGTGTAAGATAGTGCTGAATGGAGAGATTGATTAAGAGGGTGAAAAGCAACATGAATCCTTTTCAACAGAAGAATGAACATTGAACATGAAATTTTCCCATAGGCAGAGCAATAAAATTGAATTCTACCTTAGCTAACTTAAAAAATTTCACTGGAAATGAATATGAAATGAACTATGAAACATAAAAAGATACATGTGAAACATAAGGGACACATTTTCTACACTGACAACCACATGAATCTCATGAAATAGAGCCACTACCTTTCATTAATCCTCTGTAAAAAATATACAATGCAGAAATAGAGTTTCTTTCCCACAGTCTCCCAGAAGTTACAAGCCAACGAACCTTTTGCAAATGGTTTTCATACAATATATAGAATGTGCCAAGAAGATATAGAACACCCAAGTGTTGGGGTGTTACTCGAATCATCACAAAATGAAGGTGGAAAGCCAAACATCAGCTACAGGTGCAGTGCCAAAAACATGACAAATGGCTTGTGTGACCCTTTGCCTTCCTTTGCCACTTAGATAACTGCCCATCTAGAGTGAAAATACTTTTAAAACCACCTTAGGTGCTGAAAAAATGAAGAGCATATGAGGGGCCCACTTATGAAAAGTCGGGAAGCGAAATTTCGCGAAACAGAGGCATTCTGGTCCTTTTTTCCTATATGCGCCACGCCCTTTTCTGTATGCGTCGCGCCACTTTGAGGCCAGTGTGGAGGCACTTGCAGGAGTCCAAAATGTGCCCAAGTGTTCTTGTTGGAAATCTTGTCCTGTCTACTTTCCAAACAAAGTGGAATTTTTGAATTTGGAGCTCATTTGCCCCTCCAAATCTTCATTCTCCCAAGACTGCTCCGTGTGTGTCAGAATAGGGGTAGTGAGGCCATTGTTTGGGTGTTTTTGACCTCCTGGAGACTCAAATCATGCCCAAATTTCTTGCCCAAGTGCTCGTAGTCATGCTTTTGTATGATGAATCCAAAAATACAAACCGTTCCTAATTTGGAGCTCCCAATCCTACGCATCGCGCCAGTGGCGCGACGTGTATAAAGGAAAAACCTGTGTTTGTGCCAAAACATTTCCATGCGACAAAAAGTTTCCAAAATTTCTCTAAATTTGGGCTAGAGGTTCTCTAAGAGGCACTATGTTGGGCCACATAAGTGTCAGCCAAGATTCGAAGCCAATATTGCTCTTTTGCCTCTTTTGTTTCTCTGATCAGTTTGGCTTTCAAGCTCCTTATTCCTGCCTTTGTGCTCATGTTCCGTGCCTTGTAATGACAAGCCATCTCCCTCAATATGGTTTTGTCCCTATTTTCCTTCTCCACCAGTCTCTCCTAGTGTAGATTAACCTGATCTAGCCAAGACTCACCGTTGTTGTTGATCTCTTGCTCCAAGGTAGTGAGCTCGATCCTCCTCTGTTGGGCAGCTTGTTGATTTTCACAGATGCTTTGCAGCTCCATGATCGCCTGCTGGTCCTCAAGCTATTTTTTCCTCTGCTCCAGATACTTGATGACTCATCTAGCCCTCTCCATATTGAGTATCAAGTCCTGGATTTCCGAGTCCTGCTCCTGAATGGTCATCCTAAGTTTGGCATTTTCTGCCTCTGCCTCATCATCCTGAATGAGGATGACATCGGTCTCCTGCACATTTGATGGCCCCTCATCATACACGGGCTTCTTGCCCTTGTCAAATAACTATGTAGTTGATGCCAGAAGCAAGTCCCCTTCCACCCTGGGTGGAGATAACACTCGCTTTGCTGCTGCAAACAAGTGCCTACTGCCTCTCTGATATGTAATGAAAACTGGCATGGTATTGGTCTCGTGATGCTCATGCTGATGAGAAGGACCACTCAACTCCTGCTCTGGCTATGATAGTACCTGTGATGTGCTGAAGAAATCATGGGAAATGAAGTCCTCCAAAGCAATGCCCTGCAATCCCAACTAATGATCTACCAAAATTCGGATAAGAACAAAGTGAAACACAATGTTAAGCTGCTGCTGAGGGGTCCTATGTAGCATGAAAGTGTTCATCCTCTCTATGTTCCTACATATGAAAAATGAGAGGTTCATCATCCTCACCCTGGTAAAGTGCATGAGCAAGCAGATGTGATAGGCATACAGTCGAGAGAACCTCCCCTCACAGCTGAAGTATTTCCTGATCAATCTCATGAGCAGAGCATACTCATCTTTCAAGTATCTAAAGGGAAAGACTCTTGTGAGCTCATTCAAGAATATGGCTTTGATGTAAGGCTCATAGTGTTGCCTTTCCACCTTCTTCTTTTTATGCCACTGTTCTCCAACATTTGGTATACCTGTTGCCACTGATATAGCTTCGGGTGTCAATGTAAAAGTGATCTCGACCAAGGTAGACTGACCTCCATGTAGATGAAGCACAAACAAACGGGCCAACTCATGATGGACTCTGACATTTTCCACCCTTTGACAAAATTCAAAACATGATAGGTGCTGGAAGCATGACATGGCAAGAGGGCATGCTTGTAACTCGGTGAGGGTAGTGGGTTCATCCCTACCATGTTTGCCACTCTTGTGGTGTCTCCTGGGAGCCTGCTCTTCTGAGGATGAGTCACTCTGTGTCACCATCTCATACTCAGACAAATGTTGTGATGTCATGACTGCAATGTGGACTGTGATTAGGTTGCCCTTTTGATGATGGTGTGAGGTTGGGTGCCTTTGTAATATCTGTTACAAAGGGGAACAATGAAACAGGGATTGTTAGGAAGGGAGTGATGAAATGGGGATAGGGGTTATAGGGAGAAATTTGTTAGGGATATGGGACGAGTTTGGGTATTTTGATGTGGTAGGGTTTGGGCTTTTGTGTTGAAAAAATAGTGGAGGGATAGGGGAGGGGGTTTGGTAGTAGTTTAGGGTAGGGATTTTAGGAAAAATGAGAGAGGGAGGATACGAAAAGTGATGGGTGAGGGGAAAATGTGAGTGGAGTGAAACCTTAGCACTTACAAGACATTTAAACAACACTATCCATCAATTTCTTGGCGATTTCTTAAGGCCGATTTTATACATTTTGGTCGCATTGAAATATCTCCATAAACACCCTATCATTGACAAAATTTGATGAGCAAGTGATTTTAAAGAGCCTACCTCTCAATTTGATAGGCTTCACCAAAATTTGGGAGCGTTTGGGCACTTGTTTAGGCCCTTGTCTGTATGCGCCATATGCAAAGCCTAGTGCGCCGCGCCCTGTGTATGTGTTGTGCCCTTAGGAAATTTGCACTGTGGGAAGCCTGCGTGTGCGTCGCGCCCTCTGTGTACGTCGTGCTCCTGGGTATATGCATCGCGCCCTCCATAGCCGCCTCAAACTCACTCAATCGCTCACCAATGCACACTCATGCCTTCAAAACGCTTCTAAAAGGCTTGTAATAGCATAATGCCTTTATTTTAGACAAAAATTTGTATATATAGCCTTGGAAGAGATGGGTTTAATTTTTGCCTCTTCAAAACCATTTTTCTAATGTTTGAGTTTTTCACTTTTTCACTGACTTTAAAACACACTGATTTTCACTTTCCCTTTGAAATTTTAGCTAAAATGATGAAATTTTTGGCACTCTTTGCGGGGATTGAACACCAGGACATTTGGCCATGGAAACCATGACTGCATCTAAAAAAATCAACTGGCGACTTTTTTAAATTTTTTGTCATAAATGACACTGTTTGACTTTTCTTCAAAACAAAGTTTTGAAGAAGAGTCGAAGTCTATCTGCATGATGATGAAGCTCTCTGAACCATAACTGTGTAAGGACCTCACTCTGGCCTGCATGGTTTTACTGGACACGTTCGAAGACCAAAATTGATGAATTCCTAGACCTAGACCTCGAAATGACCTTTGTCCTTTAACGGACCAGACCTTGACTGTCATGGACTTTGATGATGATTGACAAAAGACCTGATCCAGTAGGAGCCAGACATGAGGGGGAATGACTATCATGACCTTCTCCATCAGATTATGGCATGACCCTAGTGGAATGCAATTGGGAGAATGGAGCGGGACACCTAAACATGAAATGCATAAAGCGTTTTGATCTCTGACGGAGGACTGACCAGACCGAATCTAACATTGGCTCCAATGGGGGATGGTAGCTCCTCAGAGGTGCAAAGAACAACATATATTTAAAAGAGGTAGACAGTGCCTTCATCCATTGGGCTATGGAATCATCATTTTGATAAATAATATAGGACTCTGACTCATTTATGAAACTGAAATGACCAAAAAACTGACTTTAAACTTGACATTGAAATGAATTAAAGGCTAGCTTGAACAACTCTAACGAAACTAAAAAAAAAAAAAAATGGTATTTACAGTGACAGTGGAAGCAACGTTGATAACTTAGAAATGGTACCACTTGAGGAGCCGACCATTGATCGGCCCTCCTGGGCAATCTTCTCCGTTTATTTCCTTCAGAAGAAAGGCATTCTGCCCCCGATATGCTTCAACCTTGAAAGGACCCTTCCAGAGGTTCTCGAACTTACCGTGCTTTCCTTTCTCCTCATTCCTTGCATCCCACTTCAACACCACATCCTCCAATTGAAATTTATCCACCTTTGCCATTTTGTCATAAATTTTCTTGATTTTCTCCTGCAATTTGGATGTGTTCTTGAAAACTTCTTCTCTGGTCTACTACAAGTGGACCATTTGATTCAACCTTCTCTGCATGGGATCTTCTTCACTACTGGTGTAGGTTTTAACCCTGTACAGAAATTACCTCCATACAAATTCTAAATTATAGGAAAAATAAAAATGTGAGAGCATAACACATAAAACACGTTACACAGAGATTTCCCACTGGATCCCAAAACAGGGACTACCAGCTTGATTTTTCATTTATATTCCTTTCAATGTTACAATACATATTTATACATGCCGAAGCATCCAATACCATGGACCAAAAAACAATCACGTCCAATACCATGGACCAAAAAACCATCACATCCAATACCATGGACCGAAAACCATCGCGTCCAAAAAACATGTGTTGAAAATCATGCACAAACCATAGAGTGGGTCCGCCCAACCTACATTAGGGTGCAAAACAAAATTTTCTGGGGATGCTGCCCTCAGACCCCATAAAGTGGGGGTTATGGGTACCCCTCAAACCCCCCGATTAACTTATGTGGAAAGAATATACAACAACCCAACAATCTTTCCCACTTGTTTTCTTTCCACGGGGGCCACAGGAGAGCTTAGTCATTTTCCAGCCCTGAACCACCCATTGTTTGTCTTACACCAAGGACTTCTCAGAGCTCACAGATTTTGTCAATGCATCTGCAGTATTCTCAAAGTGTCCACCTTTACCAGCAACACCTTTTTGTCTTCTATCATATCCCTCACAAAGTGATACTGAACATCAATGTGCTTTGTCTTTGAATGATAAGCAGGGTTCTTGCCAAGAAAATTGCACTTTGGCTGTCACAGTCTATCCTTATAGCTCCCTGTACTAACCCCATACTTGAACACAATCTCTGCAACCAAACTGCTTCCGTGCTTGCATGAGTGGCTGCCATGTATTCTGCCTCTGTAGTTGATAGTGCCACTACAGATTGTTTCTTACTCATCCAACTGACTGCACCTCCAAATAGGTTAAAACATACCCACTTGTAGATCTTCTCTGATCCAGATCTCCAGCCCAGTCTGCATCAACAAAGCCACGAATATCCAACACTCTGTCCAATCCTGGTCTTCCTTGGTTGCACAAACCATAATCACTAGTGCCACGCAAATACCTGAAAACCCGCTTCACTACTGTCCAGTGCTCCTTCCCTGGTTTTGACATAAACCTACTCAATACTCCCACTGCATGTGCAATGTCTGGTCTAGTACAGACCATTGCATACATCAAGCAACCGACTGCACTTGCATATGGAACACGGGACATGTCCTCTTCCTCTTCTTGTGTCTTGGGACACTGTTCAGTAGATAACCTCACACCTATAGGCATAGGGACCTTCACCGGCTTACTATCCTACATATTAAACCTCAACGGTATTGTCTCGACATCTTTCCTCTGGTTTAACCAGAGCTTCCTCTTTACCTGATCTCTTTTAATTTCGATGCCCAAAATATAGTATGCATCACCGAGATCTTTCATGTCAAATTTGGAGGACAATTGGGTCTTCAAATCCTGGATAATTTCTTTGTCATTTCCAACCAGCAACATATCATCGACATACAAGACCAGATAAATAACACGGTCACCAATTAATTTAAAATACACACAATGATCTGCTTTGCTTCTGGTGAAGCCAGGTCCCCATATAAATGTATCAAATTTTTGATACCACATCCTTGGTGACTGTTTTAACCCATACAAAGACTTCTTTAACTTGCATACCAGTTCTTTCTTACCCTTCACTGCAAAGCCTTCAGGTTG
>APFE031738845.1:72188-84163 GCA_000404065.3 Pinus taeda
CCGCCCAACCTAACATAGGGTCCAAAACCAAAATTTTCTGGGGCGCTACCCTGGACCCCATAAAGTGGGGTTACGGGTACCCCTCAAACCCCCTGTTAACTATGTGGAAAGAATATAACACAACCCAACAACCGGCCTCCTGAAGAATTTTGACAACCGGGGCAGCAAGAGAGGAAGGAAATACTGTATCAACTCCATAAACAAGCTCAAACGGTGACATACCTATGGAATTCTTCTAGTTGACCCAATTTGCCCAAAGCGCATTTACCAACCTCTTATGCCAGCTCTTCTTGTTTATTTCCACCAACTTCTTGATTATGTTAACCAATGATTTTTTTGAAGATTCCGCCAATCCATTTCCTTGCGGATCATAGGCAGTTGAGTGACCCAAAATGATGTGATATTTATGAAAAAACTCTACAATCCTCTTTGATTTGAAAGCTGTTGCTTTTTCAGTGATTAGCTTATTCGGACAACCAAAGTGAGACAAGATGTTATTTTCGAGGAATGAAATGATTACCTCATTTGTAGCTTGTCTGGTGGGAATCACCTCAATCCATTTTGTGAAGTAATCTGTGGCTGTGAGGATCCATCTATGCTGTCCGGAAGAAGCGGGATGAATTTCGCCAATGCAATCCAACCCCCATTGCTGAAAAGGGGCGCTCACCTCTATGGGATTGAGTGGTAGAGGATGTAACTTCCGCTTTCCTTCGAAGATCTGACACTTATGACAACGCTTGACCATCTTATAAACATCAGCAAACAATGTCAACCAATAGTACCCTGCTCTCAAAAATTTGTTTGCTGTTGACTTCCAAAAGAGGTGACCACCATAGTCTCCTTGGTGGCAGTCCTCCATGACTTGCTTTGCTTCCTATTCCACCAAACAATTTAACAAAACTCCACCTGGATCTTTCCAATACAGTGCTGAATTAAGAATGCAAAACTTGGCAGCCTTCAACTTGAGTGTTCTCGGTTTGTTTCTAGTCATGCCGGGCGGAGGTGACAAATTTTTGAGCACATATATGATCTCTGAATACCATGGAGAAAGAGAAAACATTTCAGATACCTGAATTGGTGATTCTTAATCATTCTCATTGGACATAGCAGTGATCAGGTTTACGTCCAAAGCATGCAAGTTTGCTTCAGCCATTAGCTTTGCCAATCCCTGTCCATTCACCAGTTTTATGGGCTTTATTTCTACGTCATATTCCAGCAAGGCTGCAATCCAATTGCCTCTTCTTCCTTCCGGATCGGCCTGCACTAAAACATCTTTTACAGTAGTGTTAGGAACATAGGCCAGAACGTGGGAATGTAGAATATACACCCGGAAATCTTTCAATGGCTTCACAAGTGCAAGGGCTTGTTTCTCAATGATGTTATACTTTAAAGCTGCGTCTCTTATAGCTTTGCCGAAAAATGCAATGGGTCTTTCATGATCATCTCTCTTCTGCAATAATACTGCTGCCATAGTATGCTCCGAAGCAAATGAAAACAATATGAAATCTTGGGTGTAGTCCAAGATTACTAGAACTGGTGCTGAGGAAAGAGCCAATTTGACTAAATTGAAAGATTTTATAGCCTCTTCCATCCATTTCACTTGACTGTCCTTCTTAAGCATGTTTGTCATCTCTCTTAGATGCTCAGCAAGGTTGGGTACAAAGCAGTGGAGGAAGTTCATCTTACCATTGAACAATTGTATCTCCTTTTTATTCTAGGGCAGATCTATTTGCTAAATTGCTTGCACATGTGCCGGGTCAATATGGATGCCATCCTTTGAGATAATGTGCCCGAGTATTTTGCCTTCTTCCATGGAGAACAAGCTCTTCTTTGGATTCAGCGACAAGCCATATTTTCTGCACTTTAGGAAAACAACTTTAAGATGGTACATGTGTTCTTCATCAGATTTAGAAAACACTGTCAAATCATCTAAATACACCACCAAAAAGACATCCTTCTCACTTGCAAAAGCCAAATCCATAGCACACTGAAATGTGGCACTCGCATTCTTCAAACCGAAAGGCATTTTTGCGTAATGAAAGGTTCCCCATGGAGTGGTGAACGTTGTCTTGTCTCGGTCATCCTCATGGACAAAAACTTGGTTATATCCAGAATAACCATCAAGTAGTGACATACGGGATGCTCCCACTACTCGCTGAAGTATATGGTCCATTTTGGGCAGTGGATGGTTGTCCTTCAATGAAACTTTGTTGAGATTTATGAAATCAATGCATAAGCGAATCTCACATGTCTTCTTCCTTACAGGCACCAAGTTGGAGATCCAATCTGAAAATCTGATTGGAACAATGATCCCTGATTTGTACAACCTGTTGATCTCCTTTTCAATAGATGGCAGCAACTTTGGATTTAGCCTTCTCAACTTCTGTCTGAATGGTTTTTGATTGGGCTTGATGGGTATAGTGTGATGAATTATATTGGTGTCATATGTATTTAAGTCGGAATAGTCCCAAGCAAACACATCTATAAATGAAGACATCAAACTGATATATTTGTCCTTGATCTTTGGCGGCAATGCTTTGGACAATTTTACCTATTTAGGATTTGCAGCTGTCTCGATATTGACCTCTTCCACACCCTTCTCTGTTGGCTGCAAGGTTGGATTGCATGCTACATCATCTTGATCAAAGAGTTATTCTAGAGGTATCAAGCCTTTGCAAATAACATTATTCTTCAGCTGCAACACGTCCATTTCATTAATTTTCATTTCATCTGTACCATTGCCTTTTCCATCGTCATTTTCTTCATCAATTGAGGTCTCTTTAAACTTGCCTTTGTTTTGCAGAAAATCGTCAATCTCCTCATCATCTTGGAACACTTGCCAATATCTCTGATTCTCTGGAACAGTTGGACGATGCTTGGCATGAATTTCGAATTTGTTACTAGAGTTCATTGGGATCTTCAAACTACTCGCTGCCTTAGCAAGAGCATCAAGAATACTATTTTGTATACGAGGCACACACATCAAGGTGTATTCTGAAAATAATTTCAAAATGTCTAGGACTGCATTACGGTAGGCCCACATCCTGGGATGATTTACTTGGTATTCGCCTCTGACTTGCTTGATAACCAATTTGGAGTCACCATATACGGAAATCCTCTTGGCGTTCAGCTTTCTTAGAATCTTTAGGCTAGCAATCAGAGCTTCATACTCAGCTTCATTATTTGAACACTCAAAAACCAACTTGTAAGAGCATACCCGTACGTTACTAGGGACCTTGTTTGGGGCGGAGAAAGGACTGCATACCCAAATTCTAATTCCATCACCATCATTTCCCATTGCTCCATCGAAATCCATGGTCGACAAACCTTCTTACTCCTCTTACAAGTGCTGAAAATTTGTTTGTTGTGCCTTGTCTGCTTGTTGTCCATTACTTTCAGCTGATTGCCCAATGGTGTTCTGCTGTTCTTGCTCTTCCTTCTTCAAAACTTCTCTGAAATTTTCTGTTATTTCCGGAATATCATCTTCTTCTACCAACTGACTATCTATATCATTTAAACTATTTGAATACAAAACAAAAGACTCTAAATCTGTATGTACATAGTTAATAGGATGATTTATTGGTTTCTCCTTGCTTGTGATCATGTACTTCATTTTTTTTTCCCGATACAATTTCCTCATTTGTCCGAATACTGGAATCATTGCATAGGAGAAATCTAGCTGTAGTGTCCCTTTTAGTTTCGCTACCCATGACCTAGAAAGAAGCATTCCAAACCTTGGAGGAATGTCTACTACCACAACATCCATCAAAACATTCTTCATTGGGAGATGATCCAAACTCACAACCAAGTCTTTGATGAGACCTATATATCTTACTCAGCTGGAATCAAACGAATAAAGATCATGATATTGCCGGGTGATGTCCAGACCAAGCTTATCCATGATTGTGTTGGGCATGAGATTGTGAGAAGCTCTGGAATCGAACATGGCATTATGTAACACAAAATCATGCAACCTTAAACTGATTTAAAAAGGTGGCACATCGCTATCAAGAGACTCACCATTTGATGCTGGCCCAAAAATCATCTCAGGTTGATCATCTTTGACATTCACCATGTCGGACATTGGGTCCAAATTCAACATTCTAGATACTTGTCCTTTATAACTGTTGTTCTTCAATATTTCAGTCAAAGGGATGGATATCTTTAGTTTAGAAATCTCATTCTCTAAATTGAAAGCGGGATTCCCTTCTACCTCTTTGACTGGGATTTCTTTCCTCTCCCTTTCTTTCGATGTAACTTGCTGAGGTGATGGTTCCACTGATGTCGATTTCCTACTCTCTATTTCAACTGCCTCCTTTCCTTTCCTTTGTGTAACTGCTGAATCATTCTTTGACGCTTCAACATCCATCTTTTTCTGAATGGGTCTGATCGGCAGATCTCTGTTTCTAAGTGACTATCGCTGCTGTTGGGCAGACAAAGCATTCATGTAGCCTCTTTGGTATTCATCTGATTGCTCCTCCAAGACAGTGTCGCTTGCTAGAATGAAATTTCCATCTTTGTGTGCAGCTGAATTCTTTGCATACTCCTCCTCTTCAGTGAGATAAGTAGGCAAATCGTCAGGAGTAAAGAGATGATTTTCTTCGCCTATTACATTCCCATCTTCATCTTATTCTGGTCCATGCACAAAATTTTGCTGCAAAGGTGTCTGTACTAGTTGTTGTGCAATCGGCTCTTGAGCTCACTGATCTCTCTATCTTATTCTATATTGTGGTTGATGCTGGACACGGAAGTTAGGATTTCTAAGTTGTGGCTCTGGTTTGTCAAGTTTCACTCTTTCAAGCATCTGCTCTACCTTTCAAAGTATCTGATCTACCGAGGAAGATTCTTCCTTTGCGTTGACCTTCTTCTCTGCCTTTGCTCTAGCTCTCTTGGTCAGCAGATTTGCTTCAACGCTGACTGCTATCTTCAACATGTCTTCCATTGTGGCCGGTTCTCTTTGTCTCAATTGATAAGCCATGTCAGCGTCAAAACCATATGGGAACTTCAACATGGCTAGTCCCACAGTTGGCCTTAGATTATCTCGAATCTCATTATAAACTGTATTGAATCTAGTACAATAATCTTGGACCGACTCACCAGCGTTTCTTTTGATTTGCTCATATTCAGCTAGAGTTTGAAGAGGATTCTTCTTCACTTCCCAGCAGTTCAAAAATTGTCTTTGTAAGTCAGCCAAGGTAGTGATACGAGTAGCTGGCAAACCTCTAAACCATTTCCTCACCTCACCTGCAAATGTCTGTACAAAAAGTCTCAATGCCACATTCTCCGCATCGATCTCATGTAGTTCATAGAAATCTGCCATTTTGTCCACATGTTGCTGAGCAGTAATGCCATTAGGAGTGCCATCAAAAAGTGGGATTTTTATTTGGTAATGAGTGGGCATATCATCTAAAACTTGAGGAAAAACGAGAGGTGAAAAATGGGCAGCCATCACTCTTGGTGGATTTGTCGTCAGAGGTGTTGGTGGAGTGTGTACAATTTTTAAGGGACTAGCAATTGGAGTTTGAAGCTGAGCTACTTTGTAGTTATCAATAGACCAGTTAGCCCTTTCCATCTCCAAGTCTACAAGAAACTGTGGATTGTGGATAGTAGAGTCAACCACTATTTCGGACTTGGTTTCGAACAATGATAATTCAAACAGCTCATCAAACTCTAGCTCTTAAATATACTCAAAAATGTCCGAGCATGAATGGGATTTGAGCACGGGCGATATAGAGATTTCTTGATGATGAATTCTTGAAATCAAATTGGGATTTTTGTAGATGTGCGGAGGGTCGGGATCTAGATTAGATCTGGTGTATCTTCGAGAAGCCAGCGTGCTATTGAGAAAAATCAAAGGACACAACCAACTTTACTTAGCCTATCAAATCCTAAACTTATCATCCGGAAGCTTAGAATTATTAAGAAGCAAGGGGATTGATTTGTTCCCCAGTGGAGTCGCCACTATGTTAACACCTAAATCCACCTTAGGCTGAAAGAAGGAAAAATTTAGGGTAACCACAAACCACGCTCAGTCTGGTAGCTAGCCCTACTAGAACAGGAGAGGGCTCTCTCCGAGTCACGCTCAGTGAATAGATAAATGAAATGGCCTGAGATGACTTACAGTGAACTATTTATCTTAGGCTAGTAAGTGAATACGGATACAAGAAATGATTTTAATGAATGACTGTGTTTCTGGGAACATATGGGACCAATGGACCACAATGAACAGAGAACTTAATACAAAGGCACGGCTTACTTCATGAGGCAAGATAGGCGGAAAGCCTAGCAATTTAGTTTAAGATAGTGTGGAATGGAGAGATTGATTAAGAGGGTGAAAAGGGCATGGATAACATGAATCCTTTTCAACAGAAGAATGAACATTGAACATGAAATTTTCTCACAGGCAGAGCAATAAAATTGAATTCTACCTTAGCTAACTTAGAAAATTTCACTGGAAATGAATATGAAATGAACTATGAAACATAACAAGAAACATATGAAACATAAGAGACACATTTTCTACACTCACAACCACATGAAATCTCATGAAACAGAGCCACTGCCTTTCATTAATCCTTTGTAAAAAATATACAATGCAGAAACAAAGTTTCTTTCCCACAATCTCCCAGAAGTTACAAGCCACCAAACCTTTTGCAAATGGTTTGCATACAATAATATAGAATGTGCCATGAAGAGATAGAATGCCCAAGGGTTGGGGAGTTACTCAAATCATCACAAAATGAAGGTGGAGAGCCAAACATTAGCTACAGGTGCAGCGCCACAAACATGACAAATGGTTTGGGTGGCCCTTTGCCTTCCTTTGCCACTTGGATAACTGCCCATCTAGAGTGAAAATGCTTTTAAAAAACCCTTAGGTGCTAAAAAAATGAAGAGCATATGAGGGTGCCCACTTATGAAAAGTCGGGAAGCGAAATTTCGCGAAACAGAGGCATTCTGGGCCTTTTTTCCTATATGCGCCGTGCCTTTTTTTGTATGCATCGCGCCACTTTGAGGCCAGTTTTGAGGCACGTGCAGGAGTCCAAAATGTGCCCAAGTGTGCTCGTTGGAAAGCTTGTCCTGTCTAATTTCCAACCCAAGTGGAATTTTTGAATTTGGAGCTCATTGTCCCCTCCAAATATTCATTTTCCCAAGACGACTTCTTGTGTGTCAAAATAGGGGCAATGAGGCCATTTTTTGTGTGTTTTTGACCTCCTGGAGACTCAAATCATGCCCAAATTTCCTGCCTGCGTTCCAGTAGTCATGATTTTACATGTTGAATCCAAAAATACAAACCATTCCTCATTTGGAGCTCCCAATCCTACGCGTCGCGCCAGTGGCGCGACATGTATAGAGAAAAAACCTCTGTTTGTGCCAAAAAATTTCCATGCGACCAAAATTTTCCCAAATTTCTTGAAATTTGGGCTGGAGGTTCTATAAGAGGCACTATGTTGGGCCACAGAAGCATCAGCCAAGATTTGAGGCTGATATTGCTCTTCTGCCTCTTTTGTTTCTCTGCTCAGCTTGGCTTTCAAGCTCCTTATTTGGGCCTTTGCGCTCTGTTCCGTGCCCTGTAATGACAAGCCATCCTCCTCAATAATTTTTTGTCCCTGTTTTCCTTCTCTAGATTTCTCTCCAAGTGTATATTGACCCGATCTAACCAAGACTCATGGTCGTTGTTGATCTCTTGCTCCAAGGTAGTGAGCTCGATCCTCCTCTGCTGGGCAGCTTGTCGATTTTCACGGATACTTTGTAGCTCCATGATCGCCTGCTGGTCCTCAAGCTATTTGTTCCTCTGCTCCAGATACTTGATGACCCATCTAGCCCTCTCCATATTGAGTATCAAGTCCTGGATTTCCAAGTCCTGCTCCTGAATGGTCATCCTAAGTTTGTCATTTTCTGCCTCTGCCTCATCATCTTGAATGAGGATGACATCGGTCTCCTGCACACCTGATGGCTCCTCATCATGCACGGGCTTCTTGCCCTTGTCCAATACCTATGTAGTCGATGTCGGAAGCGAGGCCCCTTCCACCCTGGGTGGAGATAACACTCGCTTTGCTGCTGCAAACAAGTGCCTACTGCCTCTCTGATATGTAATGAAAACTAGCATGGTAGTGGTCTCATGATGCTCATGCTGATGAGAAGGACCACCCAACTCCTACTCTAGCTCTGATAGTACTTGTGATGTACTGAATAAATCACGGGAAGTGAATTCCTTCCAAGCAATGCCCTGCAATCCCAACTGATGATCTACCAAAATCCGAATAAGAGAAAAGTGAAACACACAGTTAAGCTGCTGCTGAGGGGTCTTATGTAGCATGAAAGTGTTCATCCTCTCTATGTCCCTGCATATGAAAAATGGGAGGTTCATCATCCTCACCCTGGTAAAGTGCATGAGCAAGCGGATGTGATAGGCATACAATCAAGAGAACCTCCCCTCACAACTGAAGTATTTCCTGATCAATCTCATGAGCGGAGCATACTCATCTTTCAATTATCTGAAGGGAAAGACTCTTGTGAGCTCATTCAAGAATCTGGCTTTGATGTAAGGCTCATAGTGTTGCCTTTCCACCTTCTTCTTTTTATGCCACTTTTCTCCAACATTTGGTATACCTGTTTCCACTGATATAGCTTCGAGTGTCAATGTGAAAGTGACCCCGGCCAAGGTAGATTGACCTCCATGTAGATGAAGCACAAACAAACGGGCCAACTCATGATGGACTCTGACATTTGCCACCCTTTGAAAAAATTCAAAACATGATAGGTTCTGGAAGCATGAAATGGCAAGAGGGCATGCTTGTAACTCGGTGAGGATAGCATCCCTGACATGTTTGCCACTCTTGTGGTGTCTCCTGGGAGCCTGCTCTTCTGAGGATGAGTCACTCTGTGTCTCCATCTCATACTCAGACGAATGTTGTGATGTCATGACTACAATGTGGATTATGATTAGGTTGCCCTTTTAATGATGGTGTGAGGCTGGGTGCCTTTGTAATATCTATTACCAAGGGGAACAATGAAATAGGGATTGTTAGGAAGGGAGTGATGAAATGGGGATAGGGGTTATAGGGAGAAATTTGTTAGGGATATGGGAGGAGTTTGGGTATTTTGATGGGGTAGGGTTTGGTGTTTTGTGTTGACCAAATAGTGGAGGGATAGGGAAGGGGGTTTGGTAGTAGTTTAGGGTATGGATTTTAGGAAAAATGAGAGAGGGAGGATGGGAAAAGTGATGGGTGAGGGGGAAAGGTGAGTGGAGTGAAACCTTGGCACTTACAAGACATTTAAACAACCCTAGCCATCAATTTCTTGACAATTTCTTATGGTCAATTTTATACATTTTGGTGGCATTGAAATATCTCTATAAACACCCTATCATTAACAAAATTTGATGAGCAAGTGATTTTAAAGAGCCTACCTCTCAACTTGATAGGCTTCACCGAACTTTGGGAGCATTTGGGCACTTGTTTAGCCCTTGTCTGTATGCGCCGCACACAAAGCCTAGTGCACCATGCCCTGGGTATGAGTTGCGCCCTTAGGAAATTTGCACTGTGGGCAGGCTACGTGTGCATCGTGCCCTCTGTGTGCGTCGCGCTCCTGAGTAGATGCACTGTGCCCTCCAAAGCCACCTCCAACTCACTCAATCACTCACCAATGCACACTCACACCTTCACAATGCTTCTCCAAGGCTTGTAATAGCACAATGCCTTTATTTTAGACAAAAATTTGTATATATATCCTTGGAAGAGATGTGTTTAATTTTTTCCTCTTCAAAACCCATTTTTCTAATGTTTGAGTTTTTCACTTTTTCAGTGACTTTAAAACACACTGATTTTTACTTTCGCTTTGAAATTTTAGCTCAAATGATGAAATTTTCGACACTCTTTGCAGTGATTGCACGACAGGACATTTGGCCATGGAAACCATGACTGCATCTGCTGGCGACTTTTTTGAAAATTTTGTCATAAATGGCACTGTTTGAATTTTCATCAAAACAGAGTTTTGAAGAAGAGTCGAAGTCTATCTGCCTGATGATGAAGCTCTCTGAACCATAACTGTGTAAGGACCTCACTCTGGCCTGCATGGATTTACTGGACACGTTCAAAGACCAAATTGATGAATTCCTAGACCTAGACCTCGAAACGACCTTTGTCCCTTAACGGACCAGACCTTGACTGTCATGGAATTTGATGATGATTGACAAAAGACCTGAGCTAGCAGGAGCCAGACATGAGGGGGAATGACTATCATTACCTTCTCCATCAGATTATGGCATGCCCCTAGCAGAATGCAACTGGGAGAATGGAGCGGGACACCTAAACATGAAATGCATAAAGATTTTTGATCTCTGACGGAAGACTGACCAGACCTACTCTAACAACACTAACTAAAGATCAACATTTAATGGATTAATTGAATCATAAGTATTTTGGATATACGCTAGTTCCATTAGAAACAGTTACGTATACACGCGGGTTCCCTTAATTGAAGTAGCGTATATGTATCTAAGTATGGAAATGAAATTTTTTTATTGATTTGATAATACTCATTCACCCCCCCTCTCAGTATTATTTCCAACAATTGGTATCAGAGCAAGTCCTTTGGTAGAAGATTGATCGCTTGAAGGAGATTCATGGAACAATGGGAAATAAGCTTAAGAAGAAAGCACCTAAGAAGAAGAAGACATCTTAGGAAGAACTACGACAGTGGGAGTATCGATTGGGGAGTATGCAGAAGAATCATTTCAGATTCAGAATCACTTCAAAACGAAGATGAACAAGAACTATCAGGTATGAATTTGTTATCCTCAGGTGATCCTGTTATCTATCCATTTGAAGATGATGAAAATGATAATGAAACAACTGAATGTGCTCTTATGGGTGAGGAAGAAAGATATCAAATAGAGGCAGAATTTAAAAGGTGTTGGGTTGTGTTATATTCTTTCCATGACTAACCCTCGTAGTGAACTGGGGGATTAGAGGGGGGGCAGAGCCCCCCCTTCGTTGCACCGATCGTGCAGTGGGGGGGTCACAGCCCCCCCTGTCTGGGGGGTTTGAGGGGGGTGGGTAGCCCCCCTCTATGGGGTCCGGGGCAGCGGCCTGGGAAATTTTTTTTTTGGACCGTATATTATGTTGGGCGAACCTACCTATGGTTTTCGGTCCATGGTTTTGGATGTGATGGTTTTTGGTCCATGGTATTGGATGCTGCGACATGTATACATATGTATTGTAAAATTGAAAGGAACATAATGAAAAATCATGCTGGTAGTCCCGGTTTTCGGATCCAGTGGGAAATTTCTGTGTATATGTGTTTTATGTGTTATGCTCTCGCATTGTTTATTTTCTTTGTTTTAGAATTCATATGCAGGTAATTTCTGTACAGGGTTAAAACCTACATTTGGTATCAGAGCTGTTTTGGCTTCATGGGGACGCCTTTGTTGCTGAGGGGTTTCGCTCGGGCCTGTGGTAGACCCTGTTCAGTGGGAGATCTGCGAGATTGATTCTGGTGGTGAAAGAAGATGGTGAGCAGCGGAAAGATAGAGATTGAGATGTTCAATGGTCAGAGTTTTGAGTTGTAGAAACTCAAGATGGAGGATCTATTGGTGGATAAAGATCAATGGATCACGGTAGATCTGGGTACTAAACCAACGGGAGTGACCGATGAAGAATGGAAGAAGTTGGATCAGAAGGAAAAGAGCATAATATGATTGTGTGTCTCAAATTCAGTATTTTTGAATGTATCAGGGGAAGCTACGGCAAAGGAATTGTGGGACAAGTTAGGGATTTTGTACCAATCTAAGGCTCTGGTGAACAAACTGTTCCTGCGGAAAAGGATGTATAACCTGAGGATGAAAGCTGGAGACTTGGTGATAGAGCATCTGAATGCGTTTGAGACTGTGCTAAGTCAGTTATCATCTGTTGATATTAAAATTTTAGATGAAGATAAGTGCATCAGTCTGTTGTGTTCTCTACCAGATTCGTGGG
>APFE031738845.1:103022-162046 GCA_000404065.3 Pinus taeda
TTAATGATAATGTAATGACTAATATCATTGATAATATGATTTGTCTTAATATGGGAAGTTTATGTAAAGTATGATAATGTATTAAAGTAATATATGATATTATTAATGTTTGTGAAGTATTTAAGAGTCTTCAGGGGTGGGGTGGCGAGGTTTGGAAGAGATTTTTTTGGATATTAAAGTGAGAATCTAGTTCTCACTTATAATCCATCCATCATCTCTATTAAGGTTATTGGGGTGTGTACCGATTTCTATGGATTATCTAAATTTTATATGGAAATAGTGATCAATTGTAGCTAGGATGTAGGGATTTTCAATACAAATTTGATGTTTAGTTTTATTTGAATGATCTGCTAATGTAAAAGTCTTAGATTGATTATATTTAATGTCAACAGAATGCTCCTCGATTCTAGTGCTGATTGCTCTACCAGTTTCACCTACATATGGTTTTCCACAAGAACAAGGAATTGAATAGACACCTTTATGACACTTAGGGTCAATGTGATCTTTTACATAGTTAAGGAAACTTTGTATGGTGTTATGAGGTTTGAAGGTGGTCCATATCTTTAATATTTTTAGGTCCTTTGTTAGCATTACTTATAGCCTTAATGGATTGATGTTTGTTGCACTTGTTCTTTAAGAACACTTTTATAATATGTTCTTTTTCCATTTCTAATTGTTCATTGTTTAAGATTCTCATAGCTTTAGTATCCAAACAATTAATAAATTCCATTTTTTGGGCAGGATGATGGTGGGAAGTGACATGAAGATATTATTCAGGATGAGTCTTCTTTTGATAAAATTGGTGGGATATGGAGCCATTTGGATTTTTGGTGATGAGGGTGTCAAGAAAATGGAGGCTATTGTTGACGTCAACTCCCATCGTGAATTTAATGGATGAAGATATATTGTCAAGGTGTTTCTTAAACATTTCTAATGTTTCTCTTCCATGAGGCCATATGATGAAAGTGTCATCAACAAATAATTTCCATAATTTTAGTTTTAAGGGTGAAGTATTTAGTGATTTTCCTTTGAATTCTCTCATGAATAGATTGGATATAATGAGGGATAAAGGAGACCCCATAGATACACCACACATTTGTTCATAAACTTCACCCATGAAACTAAAGAATGTGGATCTTAAGAAAATTTCAATTAACTTAAATTTGTGAGGCTTAATTATCTTTCAGACAACCTCCATAGCTCCATCAATAGGGATTTTGGTATATAGTGAAGTTACATCTAAACTTACCAAAATTTCATTTTGATCAAGCTTGATAATTTTAAATTCCTCAATGAATTGGGTAGTCCTTGACAAAGGAATCAATATTTCCAACTAGGGGTTTTAGTTTCTTGGTGAGATGCTTTGCAAGATGATATGTAGGTCCACCAACAATATGTACTATAGGTCTAAGGGGGATCACTTCTTTGTGAATTTTAGGAGCACCATAAATTATAGGAGTATATGGATTACTAACTATTAGGTTTTTGTTGTCATGTATATTGCTTGATTTGATTGAGTTTCATACATCTTTAGTGATTATTTTTAAAGGATTCTTATTAAGTTTTTTGTAGAAACCACTATTGTTGAGATGATCCAACATTTTTTCATTGTAGTCCATTTTGTTCATGATGAAAGTGGCCCATCCCTTGTCTTCTTTCAACACTACAATGTTGGGTTTAGAGTTTAAATATTTTAGTGCAAGATATTCATGTTTGATAATATTTCTTTTGCGGGGTTTAGATTTTCTAAGAGTGATTGAACAATCTTTTCTAATTTGTTCTTTAATGTTTTCAGGCAGGTCTTTAAATCCATTTTCAATGTGACAAAGAATGTATGTTGGGTTGTGTTATATTCTTTCCATGACTAGCCCACGTAGTTAACTAGGGGAGTGGGGGGGGACCTTCGCTCTGCCGATTGTGTAGGGGTGGGGGTCACAAGGGGTTTGGGGTGTACTCGTAATGCCAATTTATGGGGTCCGAGGTGGCGCCTCAGAAAATTTTGGTTTTGCATGCTATGTTAGGTTGGCCGAACCCACCTATGGTTTTGTGCATGATTTTCGCACATGTTTTTTGGATGCGATGGTTTTCGGTCCATGGTATTAGATGTTTCGACATGTATAAATATGTATTATAACATTTAAAGGAACATAATGAAAAATCAAGCTGGTAGTCCCGGTTTTGGGATCCAGGGGAAAAACTCTATGTATATGTGTTTTATGTGTTATGCTCTCGCATTGTTTATTTTATGTGTTTTGGAATTCGTATGCAGGTAATTTTTGTTCGGGGTTAAAACCTACATTTGGTATCAGAGTAGTTTTGGCTTCAAGGGGATGCCTTTGTTGCTGAGGGGTTTCGCTCAGGCCTTTGGTAGACCCTGTTTAGTGGGAGATCTGCGAGATCGATTGTGGTGGTGAAAGAAGATGGTGAGAAATGGAAAATAAGAGATCGAAAAATTTAATGGTCAGAGTTTTGAGTTGTGGAAACTCAAGATGGAGGATCTATTGGTGGATAAAGATCAATGGATCACGGTAGATTTGGGTACTAAACCAATGGGAGTGTCTGATGAAGAATGGAAGAAGTTGGATCAGAAGGAAAAGAGCACAAAACGATTGTATGTCTCATATTGAGTACTGTTGAATGTATAAGGGGAAGCTATGACGAAGGCTTTGTGGGACAAGTTAGGGACTTTATACCAATCTAAGTCTCTGGTGAATAAACTGATCCCACGGAAAAAGTTGTATAACCTGAGGATGGAAGATGGAGACTCAGTGACAGAGCATATGAATGCATTTAATACCATGGTAAGTCAGTTAGCGTCGAATGATACTAAAATTTCAAATGAAGAAAAGTGCATCAGTTTGTTGTGTTCTCTACCAGATTCGTGGGATAGTCTGGTTATTGCAATAGGTAGCAATGCAACTGCCTTGTAGTTTGATGAAATAGTCTCAGACTTTCTAATGGCGGAGATGAGATGGAAAAATATGGAGAGCTAGAATGGTGATGCCTTGTCTGTATGAGGAAAGTCCCAGAATAGAAAAAAAAAAAGTCATCGAGTGGGAGATCTAAATCTAGAGGGAGATATAAATCTCCAGGAAAACCTGTAAAGGTGGTATGCTGGAAATGTGGAAAGGAAGGGCACTACAAAAGGGATAGTAAATCTAAAGCTCCTAATAAAGGAAAGGGATCTGATGATGCTCCTTCTGCAGAGGCAAAAACCACCTCAGATGAAGGTGGGGATGTGTACTTGGCATCTTCAAGTACACATGTAGATCATGAGGCATGGTTGATTGACTCAGGTGCATCCTTTCACTTCACTCCCCATAGAGAGTGGTTCTTCAAGTATGAGAAATACTATGGTGGTGATATCTTCTTAGGGGATGATAGGAAGGCTAGAATCATTGGTCATGGAAAAGTAAAGTTGAAGTTGCAAGGTGGAAGGGTTAGAACACTTCCGTGTGTTCTACATATTCCTACATTGGCCAGAAATCTAATTTCTGTAAGCAAGCTGGATGATGCAGGTGTAAAAACAGTGTTCGAGAAGGATACCTACAAAATGGTTCGGGGAGCACTTGTATTGATGTGGGGAGTTCAAATTGGAACTCTGTACAAGCTGTATGGTAGCACTGTTATTGATGGGTGCAACAGTTATGTGATTCCTAAAAGTGAAGCAGAAAATCTAGTGGACTTTAGAGAGAAGACCATGTTATGGCATCAAAGGCTTGGACATATTGGAGAGAAGGGCCTTAGAATACTTCATGGTAAAGGTATGGTAGAAGGTATGAGTAATACCTTTCTAGATTTTGATTTATGTGAAAATTGTGTATATGGGAAGCAGAATCGGGTGAGTTTCTCCTATGGTAGTAAGAGGGTGAAACAGATATTAGAACTTGTGCACAGTGATGTGTTTGGACCTATGAAGGTTTCATCACTAGGTAAGTCTATGTACTATGTATCATTTATAGATGAATTCTCAAGGAATACATGGATATATCTCCTTAAGAAGAAATTTGAAGTCTTTGACAGGTTTAAAAAATTTAAGGCTCTCATGGAAAATCAAACAAAGAAGAAGATAAAGGTGCTAAGGATAGATAATGGTGGAGAGTTTTGCAACAAGGAATTTGAAGAATTCTGTAAGAAGTATGGTATAACATGATAGAAGACTGCTCCATATACACCTCAACAAAATGGAGCTGCAGAAAGAATGAACAAGATGTTGATGGAAAGGGAAAGAATCATGCTGAGTGGTTCTAGGTTAGGATAGGAATTCTGGGCAGAGGTAGTGGACACTGCATGTTACCTGGTCAATAGGTCACCTTCACTAGCGTTGGAGGATAAGACTCCACAAGAGGTATGGACTGGTAAGAAACCATCTCTTTCACATATGAGGGTATTTGGATGTGATGCATACATACATGTTCCAAAGGAGAAACGAAGCAAGTTGGATAGTAAATCTGAAAAGTGCATCATTATTGGGCATAAGGATGGTTTAAAGGGTTATAAGCTTTGGAACCCAGTATCAAGGAAGGTTGTGTACAATAGAGATGTGGTGTTTAGAGAGGTAAAAGATGCTATTAAACATGAAGTCCAACCAAAGGAACATGAGAAGATAGAGTTTGAGCTAAAGGAAGAAGAATCAGACTCTACAACAGAGGAAAAATTACAAGATGAAGAGCCACAAACTCCAGGTATGAGAAGATCAGTTCGAGAAAGAAGGAAACCAGAAAGGTATAGTCCATTTGATTTCTGTTCAAATTTTGCTTTATCTGTTACTGATGATGATCCCAGAACTGTGAAGGAAACAATAGATTCAGAGGATGGAAAATTCTGGAAAGAGGCCATGATTGATGAAATGGCATATTTGCACAAAAATGAGGCTTGGGATCTTGTGGATTTGCTGGCTGGAAGGAAACCCATTGACAACAAATGGTGTTCAAGAAGAAGACAAATACAGAAGGAAAGGTGGAGAAATACAAAGCTTGGTTGGTAGCAAAAGGTTATTCCCAGGTGCCAGGAATTGATTTTGGTGATATTTTTTCTCATATTGCCAAGGTAACTTCTTTTAGATTAGTTTTATCTATTGCTGCTGCTTTTGATTTTGAGGTAGAATAGGTGGATGTGAAGACAACGTTTCTTCATGTGGATTTGGAAGAGGAAATATACATGAAGCAACCTGAAGGCTTTGGGGTGAAGGGTAAGAAAAAATTGGTATGCAAGTTAAAGAAGTCTATGTATGGGTTAAAATAGTCACCAAGGATGTGGTATCAAAAATTTCATACATTTATACGGGGACTTGGCTTCACTAGAAGCAAAGCAGATCACTGTGTGTATTTTAAATTAATTGGTGACCGTGTTATTTATCTAGTCTTGTATGTGGATGAGATGTTTCTGGTTGGAAATGAAAAGGAAATTATCCAGGACCCAATTGTCCTCCAAATTTGACATGAAAGATCTTGGTGCTGCAAACTGTATTTTGGGCATGGAAATTAAAAGAGATCAGGCAAAGAGGAAGCTCTGGTTAAACCAGAGGAACTATGCCGAGACAATATTGTAGAGGTTTAATATGGAGGATAGTAAACCAATTAAGGTTCGTATTCCTGTAGGTGTGAGGTTATCTGTTGAACAGTGCCCCAAGGCATAAGAAGAGGAAGAGTACATGTCCTGTGTTCCATATGCAAGTGCAGTCGGTAGCCTAATGTATTCAATGGTCTGTACTAGACCAGACATTGCACATGAAGTGGGAGTATTGAGTAGGTTTATGTCAAAACCAGGGAAGGAGCAATGGACAACAGTGAAGTAGGTTTTCAGGTATTTACGTGGCACTAGTGATTATGGTTTATGCTACCAAGGAAGATCAAGATTGGATAGAATGTTGGATATTCATGGCTTTGTTGATGTAGATTGCGCTGGAGATCTAGATCAAAGAAGATCTACAAGTGGGTATGTGTTTAACCTATTTGGAGGTGCAATCAGTTGGATGAGTAAGAAACTATTTGTAGTGGCACTATCAACTATAGAGGCAGAATACATGGCAGCCACTCATGCAAGCAGGGAAGCAATTTGGTTACAGAGATTGTGTTCAAGTATGGGGTTAGTACAGGTAGCTATAATTATAGACTGTGATAGCCAAAGTGAAATTTTCTAGGCAAAGAACCCTGCATATCATTCAAATATGAAGCACATTGATGTTCAGTATCACTTTGTGAGGGATATGATAGAAGAAAAAAGGTGTTGCTGGTAAAGGTGGACACTTTGATGAATACTGCAGATGCATTGACAAAATATGTGATCTCTGAGAAGTTCTCTTTGTGTAGAGAAAAAATGGGCATTGCAGGGCAGGATAAGCGACTAAGATCCGTTGTGGCCCCCTATGGAAAGAAAACAACAAGTGGGAGAATGTTGGGTTGTCTTATATTATTTCCATGACTAGCCCATGTAGTTAACTGGGGGGTTAGAGGGTGGGTGGAGCGTCCCCTTCGTTCTGCCAATTGTGTAGCGTGGGAGGGTCATAGGGGGTTTGAGGTGTACTCGTAACCACACTTTATGGGGTCTAGGGCAGTGCACCAGAAAATTTTGGTTTTGGACCCTATGTTAGGTTGGGTGGACCCACCTATGGTTTTGTGCATGATTTTCACACATGTGTTTTGGACGTGATGGTTTTCGGTCCATCGTATTGGACACGATGGTTTTCTATCCATGGTATTGGATGCTTCGACATGTATACATATGTATTAACATTGAAAGGAACATAATGAAAAATCAAGCTGGTAGTCCTAGTTTTGGGATCCAATGGAAAATCTCTATGTATATGTGTTTTATGTGTTATGCTCTTGCATTGTTTATTTTATGTGTTTTAGAATTTTAATGCAGGTAATTTTTATGTGGGGTTAAAACTTACAATGTCTTCAATAGGGGGAGTGATGGAAAAATTTAGTCCTTTTTTTCAAAAGGTTAAGGATGCGTTCAATTATTTGGAGGTCCAAGAGATTGATCAAAAGATTGTTCAAAGGATTGATGTCACTAGAAATGGAGCGAGGAGGGGGGGGGTGGAACATTGCTCAACTTCTTTTCAAAAGGATGGGTATTTGTTAAAGAAGGAAAATTAGGTAAAGGATTAATCTTACTAATATTTAATGATTTGAGATGAGCACCCAACGAAATGTTCTTTTCAATGTTTGTAGAATGTGCTTCAGTATTTGTGATAGAGATAATGTGATGTATGTAAAGCATACATTGATTGTTTAGATGAATAAGCAGAGCGCTAGCTTGGAGATGGGAGGAAAGTGTATGGGAGGATAGGGAATGTGAAGATGTTAAATTGATTTCACCCAAATTTTTACAGTGAGTAAAAGAATTCTTAGAAATTGGTGATGCGGAGAATGATGAGAACTATGAGAATTCTGAGCATCACACATTTCTGAGAATTCTTTTACTCTCTGTAAAATTATTGGTGAAATTGACTATAAAATTGATTTAACATATTCACATTCCCTATCCTCCTATACACTTTCATCCCATCTCCAAGCTAGCTCTCTACTTACTCATGTAAACCATCAACGTATGGTTTATGGATATCACATTATTGTTTTCACGAATACTGAAGCACATTCTCCAAACATTGAAAGCAACATTTCGTTGGGTGTTTATCACAAATCATTAAATATTAATAATATTATTCGTTTACCTAAATTTCCTTCTTTAAAAAATGTCCATCCTTTTCAAAACAAGTTGAACAATTCTCCTCCTCTCATTTCTAGTGACATCAACCCCTCGAACAATCTTGTGATCAATCTCTCAGACTTTCCTTTAAATGAACAGATCCTTAACCTTTTGAAAAAAGGACTAAATTTTTTCTTCACTCCCCGAAACATTCCTATTGAAGACATTCTTTGTCACATTGAATATGGCATTAAAGACCCACCTCACAACATTAAATAACATACTAGACAAGAATGCTTAATAACTCTTAGAAAATCTAACCCCCACAAAAGCAATATTAGCAAACATGAATATCTTGCACTAAAATATTTAAACTCTAACCGCAACATTGTAGTGTTAAAAGCAGACAAAGGAGGGGTCACTGTTATCATGACCAAAATAAACTACAATGAAAAAATGTTGGATCATCTCAACAATAATGGTTTCTACAAAAAAATTAATAAGGATTTGTTAAAGGTAATCACTAAAGATGTATGCAACTCAATCAAAGCGAGAAATATAAATGACAACAAAAACATAATAGTTAGCAATCCATATAGCCCTAGAATTGATGGTGCTCATGAAATTCACAAAGAAGGGATCTCTCTTAGACCTATAGTAGATACTATTGATTTACCTACATATCATCTTGCAAAGCATCTCGCCAAGAATATAAAACCCCTTGTTGGCAATACTGATTCCTTTGCTAAGGAGTCTACCCAATTCATTGAGGAAATTAAAAATATCATTCTTGATCAAAAGGAAATTTTGGTAAGTTTAAATGTAACTTCACTAATACCAACATCCCTATTGATGGAGCTATGGAGGTTGTCCAAAGGATAACCGATCCTGACACATCAAAGAAATTTTCTTAAGACCCACATTCTCTAGTTTCATGGGTGAGTTTTATGAACAAACATGTGGTGTAGCTATCATGTATCCTTTATCCCCCATTATAGCCAATCTATTCATGGAAGACTTCAAAGAAAAATCCCTAAGTACTTCACCCTTAAATCCAAAAATATGGAAAACAAAATTGTTGATGCCACTTTCATCATATGGCCTCATGGAAGAGAAACATTAGAAAATTTTAATTAGCACCTTAACAATCTATTGTCATCCATTAAATTGACCATAGAAGTTGAGGTCAACAATAACCTCCATTTTCTTAACATCCTCATTACTAGAAATCTAGATGGCTTGATATCCCACCAAGTTTATCGAAAGAATACTCATATTGAACAATATCTTCATGCCACTTCCCACCATCATCCCACCCAAACAATGAGAGTTCTTAATAGTTTGGCTACCAGAGCCATGAGAATCTTAGAAAGGAACACTGAGAAATGGAAAAAGAACATCTTATAAAAGTGTTTTTAAAGAATGGGTACAACAGACATCAAGCCATTAAGGCTGTAAGTAGTGCTAACAAAGGACCTAAAAATATTAAAGACATGGATAATATTGTTGTCAGAGTAAACCTCCCATACATTTTAGGGACCACTAATAAAATTTCCCACATCCTAAAAAAGAATAACATTTTAACCACCTTCAAACCTCTTAACACCATACAGAATTTCCTTAACTCTATAAGATATCCCATTGACCCTAAGTGCCATAAAGGTATTTATTTAATTCTGTGTTCTTTTGGAAAACCATATATAGGTGAAATTGGTAGATCAATAAACACTAGAATGCAAGAGCATTTTTATGAAATTAAACATAATCGTCCCAAGACTTCTGCATTAGCAGATCATTCTGATAAAACTAAACATCAACCTTGTATTGAAAATACCTGCATCCTAGCTAAAATTGATTGTTATTTCCATAGACAATTTAGAGAAGCCATAAAAATTAGTAAACACCCCAATAAATTTAATATAGATGATGGATGGATTGTAAGTGAGAATTGGATTCCCACTTTAACATCCAAATCAATCTCTTCCAAACCTCCTCATCCCACCCCTGAAATCTCCTAAATACTTCACAAACATTAATAATACCATATATTACTTTAATACATTATCAAACTTTAAATAAACTTCTCATATAAAGACAACCATATAATAATGATATTAATCATTACATTATATACATATAGTTAATTAACTAAAAAATATTTTATAAACATCATATATATATATATATATAAATATATATATATATATATATATATATATACTATAATCTATATATATATATATAATATATATATTAATATATAATTTATTTATAAAATTCTATTAATTAAACTCAAATGACTTTTATAACATTAAATATATATATTTTAAATCATATTATTAATTAAAATATTTAATTTATTATAAAATTTATAAATTTTAAGGTTTTATTGTCAAGTCTTCATTCTCACTTTCCTTTATCTTTTTATTGAAATTTTTGGTGAATCAATCCTTCATATCTCTTTTTTCATCCTGAACATGAAGCAAAGTTGTTTGTTCGAAACATTGATTACAAATAATTATGAATGCAATGGATCCAGAATCCCGTGTGTAGAAAAAATGGCATAATTATTCAATTAGATAAATCACAAGTACAAGTTATTGGTGAAATCAATAATGTCATAATTTGATTATCTTATGATCATAGAGTTCATTAATGAATTGTTATTGTAGTTGTGGACATTCTAGAGGCCTATGGGTTACTAGTGAAAAGGGATTGGTCAAGTAAGTTGCAAGGTTATTGCCCTATAGACTGGTCCCACTTATGGCTTCCTTATAAGGGGAAGAACAACTAGATTTGAGTCGATAGTGAACCCTTAATTAATTATATCGTTACTAATTTAGAAGCACATAATGAGCCCATCAAAAAGGCTCAAGAGATTTTCAGAAATTATTTTCTAGAATATGACCTTGGATGTTATCTTGCACAACCATCTTCAATACCATCAAAAATCTAGTTGGAACTCCTTCCTAGTAATCCAACTGGTGATAATGACCTTTTTACTATAGATGTAAATACTATTAGTTTAGGAACCAACCTAGTTGCTTCTGAAATTTGGAATTTGTACTTTGATGGATCCAAGACACATGATCACGATGGAGTGGGTTGCATCCTTGTAGACCATCAGAAGAAAAATATTTAATCTCATGCCATTTGGATTTTGACTGCATGAATAATGTCACAAAATATGAAGCACTCATACTTGGGTTGAAGAAGGCTATTGACCTCAAAGGTAGAGACATTGAAGGTAATAGGTGATTTAGAAATTGTTACACATCAGGTAGGTAATATAATTCATTGTGTTTCACCTAATCTCAAGAACTATGAATAAGAGGTATGGAGGCTAATCTCTTCATTTCAAGCTTTAAATATTGATTATATTCCTAGGATTAATAATGTAATTATAAACACTTTATAAAACACAACTAGTAGATTATCTCTGCTTAGAGACAATTTTTCAGTTGAAATTATTTACAAACCATCTATTCCGGAGAATGTATCTAATTTGTGTATATTTAATGATGAATAGCATATACTTGAATTTATGGAAAATTTTGATGTATTCAAAGATCTGATAATTAATGAGGATGAACACAAGAAGAAGTTAAGGCACATAGTGGAAATCCCATGCCTAAGGGTGTGGTGTCGTTAGAAAAGCTCTATGATTTACATAATCACTTTAGAGGATGAATGAACATAAATACCCAAAGCTTTACATTGTCACACAAACAAATTAACTTGGGAACTAAAGACAATATGAAGTATGTTAATCGCGGTACATGTTGTTCCCCTCAAGAAGGACAAGCTTTCATCCACTTATTCAAACAATATGGAGATGTATTCACATGGACTTATGATGATTTGAAAACTTACAACACACAGATCATCCAACATGTTATACCAACAAAGGAAGGTGTCAAGTAGTTCGAATAGAAGTTGAGGAAAGTTCATGCTACACTAGAAACCTAATATAGAAAGAACTCAAAATGTTGTTGGATGCTCAAATAATTTTTAGAGTTCGTAATTCCACTTGGATATCCAACATGGCCCTAGTTAGGAAAAATTCCGGTGAAATAAACTTATGTGTAGACTTCTGAAATATGAATTAGGCTTTTGAAAAAGACAACTACCCTATTCCATCCATGGAGAAAATTCTCCAAATGGTCATTGGATCTGAGATATTCTCACTACTTGATGGATTTTCAGGATACAACCAAGTACTGGTAATAGAACTTGATAGATTGTAAACCACATTTAGAACAAAATGGCATACATTTGCATTCATGTGAATGCCATTTGGACTAATGAATGTTGGATCAACATTGATATGGATTTATGAAGGAAAAAAATAAATATAAATTTAAACAAGACATAGAGAAACAACAAAAGAACAAAACCTCAATTAATTAATAACAAATACTGAAAACTATTTACATGTAGAATGGAACAAACTAGCTAGGGAGATGGTAACTTATCTCTAAGAAGAGATGTGATGACTACATGCCTGCTAAACTGTGTTACAATGAAGCTCAAAGGCATTTTTATCATAAATATTAAGTGTGAAACGCTAACCCTAGGAGATGAAGAGCCAAGAATTTTGGGCCCCGTTGGGGTAAGTTGGACAGGCAACTTCTCAGGGTCATAAATTTGACATACGATCTTCGATTGGTTAACATAATACCTTATTTTGAAGATATTAATGAGAAGGCAAAAGGAGAATATGTGAAGTACATTTTGGCACTTTTTTGATCTCTTTGTTTTCCCAGAAAACATCTTTTATGGTCTCAAAATGACTTTAGAAGTTTAGGACTTGAAAAACCTTCCAAAAATAGAAATTTGTGCTAGAATTAAGGAAACTAAAAGGAAATAGTGGCAGAGGTCTAATTAGAATAGACGGGTGGTTGCCAATATCCACATGGATCAAATATTACAATGGGCCATGGACATCACTTTTTGAGGATTAATTGGTAAAAGTGTGGTTGTATATTTGGATGATTTAATAGTCTTCTCCAAGAAAAGATATGATCATCTTCATCATCTGAAACACATCTTCAAGCGATGTAGGAAATTTGGTATATCATTGAACCCAAAGAAAATATTCTTTGGAGTGTTCGAGGGAAACCTCTTAGGGCACATCATAGCAAAGAGTGACATAAAAGTGAACCCAAAATGGGTCAAAACATTTCTCATATCCCTTGTCCCATAAATAAGAAAACTATACAATCCTTCTTAGGAAAGTTAATTTTCCTTCAAAAATTCATCTCTGACTATGTGCAGTTTTTCAAACCATTATTTGATATGATGAAGAAGGACGTAAAAATATGCTTTCACCTGAATAAAGAAAGCCATAGATGAGGCCACAACATTGTATAATTTAGATTTCAATAAGTATTTCTTTTTATACACCATTTCTTCTGGTACTTTGATTGCAGCCGTATTAACTCAAAAATATAACCAAGACAATGAGAGACTGATCTCGTCCATGAGTGTAGGGCTACAAGGATCAACGTTAAACTATCCCACCATAGAAAAATAAGCTTATGTAGCCTATAAGGTGGTGAAACATTCCAGGCCTTATCTTCTTAAAAGTCATGTTATTATATTCGTTCCCCAGCCAACGTTATTTTTACAACAAGAGTTGGGTGAATGGAGGGTGAATTGAATGACATGTTTATAGGAGTATGATTTAGAATTCAATATAGTTCACACTATTAAAGGCTATGGTATTTTCCATCTTGTTATAGAAGTGGTCAACTCACTTGAAAAAGAAACATCTAGTTGAGAACAAGAAATCAAAATGTATAATATTGATCAAGCTACCCCAACAAATGAAACCTCATTAAGATACATTGATGTATGGAAATATCTAGAACAAGGCACCTTGCCCTCGCATCTATCAGTAAAGCAAAAAAAGATTTTTTCATAAAGGCGTTATCTTATTAATTGGTTCATGGGGTTCTCTTTCGTAAGCACCATAATGATGTCTTGCTCAGATGTTTAGAATCTATAGATTCAGAAATGGTTTCGAAAGATATACATGATAGACCAGTAGGTAGGAATTATGCGGGTGAAACCAAAACACATAACATGATGCATGCCAAATATTACTGGCTGATGCTATTCAAAGACACACATTCCTATGCTCATAAGTGCCCCATTTGTTAGATATGTGTTTGTTGTGAAAAGAGGTCAACTTCCCCATTATAGCCGATCATTGTTGAAGAACCATTTCAACAATGGGGATTAGATGTTATCAGAGAAATATTTCCACATTCATTTAAGAAACGTCAATATATATTAACCACTACAGATTATTTCACTTGATGGGTTGAGGTTGTTCTAATTTAACAAGTGAACTATTAGGAGGTCATCCACTTTGTCAACCAGAACACCATTACCAGGTTTTATGTTCCTACATCACTTGTTGTTGATAATGCAACCTATTTTTCATAGTTGAAGCTGTATGATTTTGCATTAGAAAATAATGTTGTATTGAGACATTCGTATAACTACTATCCTCAAGGAAACTGTTTGGCATAGTCTACAAATAAGAATATGATGTGAATCATAAAGAGAATTGTTTTTAGTGAGCAAAGGAATTGGAAAAATGCTTTCACGAATGCCTTATGGGCTGACCAAGTGAACCCTAAACCCTCTCTTGAAACCTCGATTTACTTCCTTATTTATGGCAAGGAAGTTATCCTACCTTTGAACTTGTACCTCCCAACTTTACAGTTATCTTAGTAGCCTCAAGGTAAACCTTGTCTAACTATTCATAGTAGGATTGATACTCTCCTCAAACTAGAGGACGAAAGGCAAAAAACAAGGAAAATTTTTCCATGCATCAGTAACGCATCAAATGTTGATTTGTTAAGAATTTTTTAGGTGATAAAGGATTTTGTGTGGGAGACTTAGTCTTAAAATGGGATAAAACAAATGAAGATAAAGGAAAGGACACCAAGTTCCAATCCTTGTGGACTGGGCCATATACAATACATGAAAAGCTTCGCCCTCATACTTATTGTCTCCAATATTTAGATAAGAGGACTAATTCTCTTCTAGTTAACGACTAAGACTTAAAGTGATACTTCCAGTATTAGCCTTGGGCCATGTTTCTTCCTCCTTATTGTCTTTGTTTCTATGTCATGTTGCAGCACTTCTCATTTGTTTGTTTGCATTTTATTTTCTAGATCTTTTTTGAAAAATGTCTTCTTTGGCTCTAAGATGATGTGGTTAAATATTAAAATGGCATTGCGATGACTAAAAATTATTGGCTAACTTTTGATATCCTTATTTATTTGGGCCTAAGTATCTTCAAAGGTCGATGATGTTCGGATGAAAAATACAACTCATTTTGAATGAAATCCTTAGAATATCTATGATGCCCATATCAATTATAGGATCTTCATTCCTTCAATCGACATTTGTGTTGATTGATTCCTAACATGTCAAATTAGTTGAGTAGAGAAGGGAAAGGAGAAAACTCAAGTAAACCAATTTCAAAGGTATATAGAAGGATTTTTACAAAATAAGGAACAACCTTTCTTTCTTGTAAAATAAGTCGGAATACCTTTCCACCAAAGAAAAATAATCACCTATAAAATGCCAATGTGCATAATATAAAATAAATAAAGGGTGAAAGAATACAAAGGTTTCCTGCACATAAAGGTCAGGCAAGCAACTTCGTTTGGGTACTAAATAGGCTTATTGTCAATGAAGCAATGATTGTGATTCCTTGAAGTGAATCCATTGGGGTACTAAAAAGGCCTGCTAGCAGTAGAGCAACACTAGAGACGACACTAAAACTATGAACATCTTAAACTCAAAAAACTCATATGATCCTTCTACATAAATGAAACAACTAAGGTTTAACTAGTTTTATGAAGTGTGTTAAGCCGACAAGAGGAATAAGAGAGAATACATCTATAATTGGGCTACCATAGGGAAGCTAGGGTGATTTATAGGACAAGTCAATACTTCCGAAAGGATAGACTTCATGTATAAAGTTAGAAATAAAAAAAGAAGCTAAGGTTATTTTAGTGAATAACTAAGTGTTGTAGGTGCTATAACACCCTCCAAAATTTTTCCTTCCTTTAAATTTTTGAGCCCCTAATGATCATGTAATATTTCATTTCAAGTCATCAAAGGAATTTCATGCTGGCCAAATTTTTCATAAGTGTTCAAGTTTCCTATTAAATGTCTTAACTGTCAAAACACCGTTATAGGTCATCTTTCTTTCATGGAACATTTCTCTTCTTCAAAGCTAGTTCACCTTCCAAAAATAAGTTAGCACAGTTTCTAGGAATAGCCCTGCACACTTCCTAGAAGTAGTGATAGTGCACTTTCTTGGATCAAGCCCATTGCACTTTATAATAGCAACATTGTCACATTCTCTAGTTGTAGTCATCACACCCTTGTGTCCTAATCTTGCGACATGCACTAAGCACACTTTTAAGCCTTGAATTGCACATATTTGTGGCTCTTCCTATATAAAGAGCTCAACCATAAGGTCATTCCACACTTTTTAAACTCATCATAGCTCTACGCACTTTTGAAGCACAAGGTCCCCTTTCACTCTTGGCCATAAGTGCACTATATTCTAGGTAACTTCCTCATTTTCCGCACTTGAAACTATGCTCTTGAATGTGTTGCTTTAGTTCTTGCATTTCAATTTTTATTGCCTCTTCACATTCTATGACTGTTGGTATTACTTTCACACACTAGTTGTATATATGTGTGTGCATGCCAAGTATTTTCCATTACTATCTTTCCTCTTTCTTTCTTTCATTGAACACTTAGTCAATTTTTGAGTAAATCCTTATCATCATGATTTTCACCAACTCCAAACCCTTCAATCTAGCCATTAGTGAATTGTGATCTCCTAGCCAAAACCATCAAACCCTTTCTTCTTAGATATGTGACCTGTGGCCATCACAAGGTTTGCCTCTCCTCAACAACACATAATGTACTTCTATAGAGTAGTCCTCAGAATATTTCTCCTTGGACTTGTGACTTGCACCCTTAACCAATAGTCTAGCCTTGTGTAGAAAAAATGCACTTATAGATGGTAAGCAAGCCAACCCTTTCCCCTTGTAGATGTACCATGTGCTTAAACAAGATAACCTATGTTATGATGGTGCACTGCACATTATTGGTGCCTAATCCTCTAACCATTGCTTCCAAATCTTGTTCCCTCTGCCAAGGAGCGCCTCTCTCCCATCCCTAGTGCAGAGCACACTGGAACACACTTCCAGTGACCAGGATCATCCTCCTTGCCTCATGCTTGTGCGATAATTCCTAAGACTTGCGCATTATCCCTTGACATTGACTATTTTACATAAGTAAACAAGCTAGAGTAGGTGTTTTTTTTTGTGGGATTGGTTGCAATTTGTTTTCCATGAGTGAATTTTAGTTTTATGGTACTACAAATCCCAAGCCTATTAGCTTGTCATCTTCTACTGACACCAGGCCTCTAGTTGCATGCAAAGGACCAAGAAGAGGGGCGACTGAAAGTAGCATCAAAGGTGTTGTGGACAACCCGAGAGCCAAAGTACCAATTCTATTAGAAACAATATGTTTCATAGAAAAGTCCACCACCTTGACCTGGCATATGATATTCAAATATTTCATCAAGGATGACTTCCTAGAATATCTATAGGATAGGGAACTATATATCAATGTTAAAAGGTCTAGATTCTACAAGATTGCTAGCGGGTATCTAGTTTTACCTCATGCATAAGAAATTGGGTGGATGTTGCAACATCTTGACCCTAAAAGAATGATACTCATAAACGAAAGTAGGCAACAAATCACTAAGTACCAGCTCCATGATATTCATTCATATTACAAGCTTTTAAAGCTAGAGGAATACCTAATATGAATTTATATGCCGCTTTCTCTCTCTAGTATTTTGAAAAGGACATTCTCAAGACATGGTGGCAAGAGTTAGGAAAGTTTCACCAGAAGCCTGATGGAATCCACATAACCAAGTCATTGAGGAAAGTATATCAATATCTGATGGCTATATGTTGTAGGAGATATGGACGTGAAAAAACATAGTTCTTTGAAGAAAGACGGTCTACATGGTATATCCATGCGTCGATGAAGAAAATATTTTCAATTAGTCAGACCTAATAGCCCAATAATTGCAGCAGAATGTTACAAAGGGAAAAATGTCTCACAAGGCAAGAAACCCAAGTTTTACATGTCAACTTACTTATTATATAAGATATGTGCCAAGAATGAGTTCCCAAGTTTGGAGTGGAAATGGACCAAGCAACAACTAATTGTCGACACTTATTATAAGATATTATCAGAGGTTAGCTATGAGGGATTGTATGAGAAGATAGTTGAGCACTTCATCGTGGTGTTATATGAGATCATATTTGAAGTTGAGGCACCTTGCATGGCTTATAAGGACAAAGAAGCTGTTGGTGAAGTTTTAGATTGGTTCACATCTTCTCAGGGCACATTTATGAGGGTATTTAGAGCTTATAAAGTCCTACATCTTTCACTGAAGTTTGTAACGAATAAAGTAGTCATGCAAGAGGTTGGTTACCAAATCTACACATGATTGTCACAACAATTGCGGAAGTTGAAGAAGTCACCATGACCTATCTTCCGTCTACAAATAGGATCATATGAATTGAAGAATATGAAGGTATCAAAGGAATAAATCGAAGAACTTAACTACCTGAGGTTTGAAAATATGAGTTTTCATTGATACGACCCTAGAGGTGTATGCAATCAACACTGTGAAAAGCTGAGGTACACCTTGCCATATGCTTCTGTATCATGGGAGGACGATGAGAATATCAAGAACTATTATAATGCTTCCAAATTAGTTGGACTAGGTGAAGAAGTAGGCCCTTCTAACACAACAGATGTGCTAGATATACATCAAGAAGGAAATCAACAAGGAATACAGATTCAAGGTAATGTCCAGCTGAAGAGGAAGCAAGAATAAGATGTCGAGGAAGAGAGGAGTAAGAAGTTAAAAGCTAATACTAAAGACACAATTGAAGTAGAGAGGAAAATGAAAGAATTTGAAGAGGCTAGGAAAAGGAAATAAGGAAGAACACAAGCACAAAGAAGAGCAAGATAAGAATAAATAAGAAGAAATGCAGAAGAGAAAAGAAAAAAAGAAAAGGAAAGAGGATGAATTCTTGGAGAGACAATGAGATGAATCTCTCAGGAAACAAAGGCAAGAAGAAGAGAAGCGAAGGATACAAGTTGAAGAAGAAAACAAAAGGAAACAAGAAGAGGAACTTGCAAAGAAGTTAGAGGAAGATTTGGAGGCCCACGGTATAGATAATGAACAAGAGGAGGAGAGCCAAGTAGAAGATATTGAGCATATCATAGCACCTCTGTACATTCAGAATTCAACTCTTCTCACTAGTGGGAACCTTCCTTTAAGTGAGATGGGGATTCCACCTCTAGAAAATGATAGAACTATGTATATCTCTAATTTCACCATTTATGAGCTGAAAGAAAATATCATTCAAGAAAGAAGGAAGTACTTCCAAAATTAACCTGATCAACTTGCTTCCATTCATATATAAAGGGTTATTGTGTCAAACACCAAGATCAATCCTAGACCATTTGCTTAAAAAAATGTATCCTTTGTAGTAGCCACAAAGAAGAACATTGATTTTCTAATGCAAAAGAATGAGTAATTGGAGAAATAATCGGCTAGTGAAATGCAATAAATTGATCACCCCCTTATCGAAAATCAAATAATTTATTCCACCAATTCTAGAAAAGAAGGATTATAGTCAGCGATACTCAAAGAACTTAAGCCATTGGAAGACACGATAAAGAGATTTTATGAAGAGATTATACTTTTCATAAGGCAATGGCGCCTCTATATGATGTCCAAAAAGGATCACAGGAAAATTTGAGGAACTTAAAGTTAGCTTATACAACTATAGATACGATGTAGGAATGGGGTGCCAAGTATTTAAATGCACTAGTAGTGTCGGTTAGGAAAGGAAGGGTTGAAGCTGAAATCGATCAGGCAGAGATGAGAACGCATATGTAAATCTATGATAACTTAAAAATTGTTGATTCTCCAAAATGACCTCATTTTTACTCTCTTTTCTCACTTTCCTTTAAAATTTTCCATATTTTGCAGCTCCATAACCATGCACTAAGACCATATTCATGATTAAATATGGGTTTAGACATATTATTTTCTAATACATTTATTTTGGTATTTTGAGTGAATTTATGGTTAAATATTAGAAAAGGAACATATATTCACTTATATATAAAAGTTGGATGAGATTTTTGATGTGTGTAGGCACATTTGAAGATTCCATGACAACCATATTTTGCCTCCAAGTCTCAAATTCGAATTTCCTCTTCAAAATCTTGAAGATTTGTGATCATTGGTCAAACACATTTCATGGAGAAAGATCATGGAAGTTTTCATAACTGTCTCCTATTAAATCTAGGAGAGATTTGTAAGAGGATATGGAGATGTGCTAATTGCTAGATGTCAAAACATGTTTGTAACCACATGAGATATTTGTATATATAGGATAGATTTGTGGATCTAAATTTATGAATTAGTTATCTTAGTTTTTGTATAAATACGAGTCTCTTCTCCTCTCAAAATGTGTGAAAATTTTGGGAGCTATGATCATGCTTCAGTGTAGAGTTTTGTATGTTAAGGATTGACATTATGCTTATGATTGATGTAATGAATACCATTGTAATTCACTTTGATATGGTTGTTCCTTAATGATGAAATATGGTGTTTGATCAATACTTTTCTCAGCTTTACACCTATCATTCACTTCATGATGGCCACTTGATGAGTATGAGTGTATCTGGCCACTTGAAGAGTGTGTGTGTATTTTAGTGTTTCATTTTTGCAAGATAAATTAGTATTTTTTTTTGGCAATTTTTTTTTCAAGTCTTTTGATTAGATGCTTTGTTTCTTATTCCATTTCTATTCTTTTACAAGTCAAGTGTCCTTGCTTTCATTTTATAGATTCATTGGTTTTTAATTTATTTATTTCTAGATTCATAGATAATCATGAACGATTCTAATTTGACAATGCACACATTAGTAATTTCAATTTATCTCTCACTACTTTAAGAATAAGTTGCATTTAAATCTCATATTTTAAGAATTCAGTGCTTTCTTAGTACAATATTTTCTACTTTCTAGATTAAAATTACTTTCAAGTCATTATAATAGACTTACTTTATTGTTGATAAGATAGATTTACTTTCATCTCACTAGAATAGACTTATTTTCATGTCAATAGAGTAAGTTTATTTTTATGTCAATGGCCATTTCAATTTCATGATTAAAATATTGTTTTCTAAGTTCTGGATTTGAGACTTTTGAAAAAGAAAGTGTGTATATACTCATCTTAGACATTTTTCATAAAGAGGTTTTATTTTGGTGCTGCAATTTCTGTCAATAAAGTAGAATTTCATTTTTGAAATTGAAAGTCAATTTCTAGCATATGTTGTGCAAGTGTACTTCACAAATTCACGAACCCCGGGTTTGACAATTTAATGACAAGTATTTTAACTAACAATTAAATTACCCAATGTTTTAACATTATTGTTGGGGAAGTATACATAGGTGTTAACTTTAAATCTAGAATGCATTTTTAGCTTCCAATCTCGTTTTTAGTTGAATATGTAAAACAAGATAAATATGATGCATGAATTCAAAACAATTTTGTACTATATGAATTTCAACGCTAATCCATTTATGCACAAGAGATCTAGAATGATGGTCAAACATTTATCAGAGAACAAGGACTACATTGGGGATTGGTTCAAACAATGACTACATCACATCATTCTTCCATTATTCAACAATTCCTGACATCTAAACCAAATGTGCAGTTGGTTTCTCATATCCAGATAAACATTGAGGTATATTTTTCAGAAATGAATGTGAACATATTAGAGATTTTGATTAGTAAATGACTTCATTGGAAATACTCATACACTTGACAATAATATTTTCTTTTTGAAAATAGAATATGATAGAATAAATGAATAAAATCAAGATTGGTAATGTTTTTGAGTTTTTGAAGTTTTTGTTTTAAAGTTTGATTTCATTTTCTTGGAAATTTTAATTTGGTGGTGTCATAAGAGGCACCTCATTCAGTAACCATTGGCAGGAATATCTAAAAGAAAATGGACATTTTATGAAGAAGGAGATCAAGTAGGGTTTCAAGAGCAAAATTTTGAGATTTGAGATCAGTTCTTCTTACTTTAATTTCATATTTCAAATGAATAAAGAGTTGACAAAACTCCCGAGTATGCTCTCTTCTTGTGCCTTGTTGTGACCTGGAAGATCAGAAATGAAAATTGGATAAGGTAGCCTTGAAATGAATTTTTGCAAATAAAATTGTAGATTTGAGAAAATGACTATGAGATTTAAATTTACTATTCATTTTAAAAAATATTGTTTAAATTATGATTTCCAATTCAATTACTTTTATCTCAAATTTTGCAAAAACAATTTATTTTTCTCTATTTATTTGTAAGCTTGGCAGGACTACATCTTCAACATGTCCAATATATGAACCGGATCGAGGTAGGGAATTGACCTAATTACTTCACATCAAAGAGTGCCTTAACAAAAAACCCGATGGTGATCTATCCAAAACCCCATAAATTTCATTTTCTTTATTAAAAAAACCTCAGTTATATTTTTCTCACAAAATTTTAAAATAAATTTTTTATTTTAATTAAAATAGAATAAAAAATTAACTTATTAAAAAAAACCATTAAAACAAAAACTAAAAAATAAGACACAAAAACTAAATATAAATAGATATCCATTAAACTAGATCAACAAACAAACATTAAAATAAAAAAAAAAAAAACAACAAATTATTATAAAAAACAAAACATAAAGAAATAATAAAATATAAAATAAAACCATTAAAAATCCACTTAGGCCAAACACACAACAAATATTTTTTTTTATGTATCGTTTTGTTCTATAAAAACGAAAAAATGTAAATAATAAAAAAAACAATGTGAAGACCCATGGCCGAGAGCATACAACGACGATGCATGGTGTTTGAACACCATACCACCGGTGAAATCCACGAGCTGCACGTTCATGGCCTCTGGTGAAATCCACGAGCCACAACTTCATCCAGCGTTCAGACTTCGGCCTTGGATTAACCTGAGAATAAAATTTCCTAAATGTACAAACCGTTCGAGCTTTGGTTCATATTTTGTAGAATCTTGTGGTTCAATTTGCTTGACAAATCCGTTCTGTGGTAGAATTTCGCAGTGGTGTTTAAAATATTTGTCAGGTTGCTGATGATTACATTTAGAGGAGGAGATCTCGGATCCCGTTCGCCGGCTATTTGTCGTTCTGTCACATAGTTTGTCATTTTATCTCTTTGTTAATTTTCAAAACTTAAATAAAGTTTTCTTTATTTAATATACAGATGCAACATTTGTAGCTTTCTGGTTTCATGGTAACATGGTTCGTTCATAAGGGGATGTTATGAGTTCAAAATTTGGTGAAGGTTATGATTTTGAATCCGAGTGGAGGTAACATTTTGATAATCTTCATTAAACCATGTGATAATTTGCCTTGCTATTGGCCTACGTGGTAGCATATCATTAGCCCATTTCAACCGCCTAGTTGTTTTCCATGTTACCATGTCAAGTCAGCTCTCCACATAGTCAACATGTCTTTAGTAGTTGACTAGTTAACACCATGTCACTGCCACATCAACATGAATTGTCAACCTTCCACATCACCATTTTTTGCCATGTCACCATTTTCCACATCATCATCCATACAATCCATGTGGCACCTTCTAGTGCTGCCATGTGGCACCGTCTGGAGTTGCCACATGGCACCCCTGCACATCATTTTTTTATTATTTCAGATACAATCCAAATATACCACAAAGAGTCGAAGACATAACAATGGAATATAGAGCTTGGTATCAATACATTGCAAGGACCTTCATATCATAGTGAACGAGTTACAATTTCCCCAAATGTGAACACAAACATATCTATTTTGTTTTATGGATTTTTCCACAATTTTGATAAATATACATTTTGTAATTGATTAAATAATGAAAAATGTACAAAAATATATATGGAAGTCGAAAAGACACATGTGGAATGTGAAGACATTAGGAAGTCTAAAGGTCATAGGGAAGCTTAAGAGTTAGGAGGGAGCTCAAGAGTCACATGGGAGGTGAAAGGTCACCCCATTTGTTATAAATAGACCCTCATGCCTCAAGCAAAGGACTTTTAGCCTTGTCTTCTCTTGCTATCATAGGATAGAGAGATCATTCTTTTGAGAAGCAAGTTGTGGTTTCAATCTCCACTATTGGAGCAAGTGAGATGACATTGTAATTGTGCATTTTGGCATTTCCACTTAATCATTTGAATCTCTTTAGAGTGAGACAACCTTTTCGTGCATGTATTAGGAGCATTGTAAGACTTTTATTTTAATGTTTGCGGTATATGTTTGCGTTTACATCTATTAAGGAGAATGAACTACTTTATTGTCTTTAGTACATATTCTTATTGAAATTGCATGTCCTAATTGCTATTCAGGGTCTTGGTTATTTGAAAACTAATTTTCAAATGTATCAATGATCCTTTATATATATGTGTGCCTTAATTAGATTAATGTTATCATTGTTCTTCCAAAGGCTCACTTTTTTCTCCCCGCTTGTGGAAGCATCTTATATTCATTATAGTTCTTTGTCTCACAAAGCTAACATTCTTGCCTCAAAAATAATATGGGTTCTCTTTTATGTTGCTATTATTGGCCGAGGTAAATATTTAAGTTCATTATGATGGAAACCAGGTTGATTTCGCAGATAAGGCTCCTATAAAAAACAATGTGAGGTCTAATTAGGACTTCATACTAAGGAGACCCCCTTGTGTTGGATGATTTTCAACACTATTAATAGATGGGTTTTCTCCACTTGGAAATACCTTATGATCTACCCAAACTCCAACACTCCCTCTTAGTGAGGAAGTTATTTCCATCACACCTTGAAATATTTAGCTCCATGGCTTTCCTTGCATACTCATGATTTTCCTTGCTTTAGTCATGAATTGCCTTTGCATGGCCATAACTATCTGCTTACGTTCCATGTATTCTTTTGTGCTAGTCCTAGCTTTATATTACATAGTGTACTCCTGTATTACATATTTCAATTGAACTTGAATTTTCAGACTGCCACTGGGCAATTGAATTTCCTTTGTAGTCTCCCTCTAAAGCTAGACTCTCTCTGAGCCTACACATCCTTCACTGCTCACTTTTCCTCCCCTCTTAGAAAGTGTTTCTACTAAAATTGTGTCATTCCAAAGTTAGTCCTGAGCTATGGTCGAAGACTGGGTCTAATTCACTCTAGACCACCACAAATCATCTATGCATGAGTCTTCATCCTCTTGGTTCAAATACCACATGTAGGCATGGCTCCTCTACTAGATGTGAAAATCTATAACCCAATGAAAATACAATATTAGAATCAACATAAATCTTATTAACAGCATTGGACCCATAAACATTCAAGGGGTTCTCCTCGATATGATGTCCTAATTAGACCTCACATGGATTGGTAGAGGAGTCCCATTCAGGATACAACCCAGTTGCCATTTGCTTACATAATTGCCTTATCTTTAGCTGCCAATAAGAGAGAGAAGCATGTATGTGCCTTTGAAAAAGAAAGCAAGTGTGCTTGGTGAATGTTCAATTGCATGTTTATCGAGGTTCTTCTAGTGCAGAGGGAACTAAAAGTGAACCTCTAAGGGAGAGGTAATAGTACCACCCTAACAAAGACACATGTAAACAAAAAATACTCATCTAACATCAAGCATAATAGTCCACATAGATAAGACGATCGTTACAACCACTACAACACATTCTCAATAGGGTAAGTATTAAAATAACCGAAATAGTTCAACTACTTTAGTATAGGTGAAAGAAAAACATGAATCTTAAACATCTAGAGAAATCTTACAAATATTCAAAATCCATGCATGAAAACATGTTGGCCATCAGACCTTAAATATTAGGTAAAATTCCTGAGATACATTAATACAACGAACATCACTAGCTCCAATAGTGGAGCGTTCAAGTGACTACTTTCTCCCCAAAAGTATTGATTCTATCTCTCTGATGCCTTATGGGAGAAGCCAAGGTAAAAAGTCATCTTTCTGGTATAATGAGGGTGTATATATAACAAATTGGGTGATCCTTCACCTCCCTTATGAATCTTGGACTATCCTCTTGATTGTTTGACTTCCCCATGACTCTTCACATTTTGTACATCCCTTGGAATTCCACTTTACAATACATTTTCGATAAGAATTTACATAATCCACAAATGATGTGGCACATGATGACTCATGACATGACATGACATGAAACGGATGGCATGGACTACAAGATGACATGGCCATGTCAAGCCATTCCTTATTGCTGGTTTCTTTATATCTCCTTGAAACATATAACATGATCTCTTCTTCCACCTCCGTATGACTTAGAGATGAGGAGTCTTCAATGTTATCTAGATCTTAAGCTGTTGTTATAATATAATGTCCCTCTTCTTACTCTTGATTTATCAAATTGTACTTGCTTCTACAAAGGTGTATTATAGTATGGTCTCCTTATCCATCTCCTTCTCCATCATCTTGTCATAACAGGAAAGAATACATGCGATTACAATCCACTCATGATAAGATGACATCAATTTGATAAACCCCTAGCCTAAGATTGTGTAAGATGATTTATTGAATGAGATGGAACTAGGTTTTAGGCTGAGAGAGAGGCTCAAGGACTGCGCTGGATTTCACAATTGCGTAGTTGAGGAATGCAAGGGGCTAGACTGAGGGCTTGAGTACTGAATTTTTCAACTGCATAGTAATGGAAGGAAAAGAGGCTAGGTGATTGCGCAGTTGCATAGTTTTGGAGTGCAAGGCTAAGGCTTGAGGATTGAGAGTGTGCAATGTGCATTTCAGGTTGGATTGGAGACAAGGATTGTGGAATTTTGGGGCTTAGGAGCAAGGCTTGAGCACTCAGATTACACAATGCACAATTTTTGGACAAATAAAATGTGCATTTTGTAGTGCCAAGAGGAAAGGTTGCTACTTGAGGATTGAGTCTGTGTAGTGCGTAGTCCAGAAGGGATGAATGAGGTTGAGTCGCCTAGTAAGGGATTTTTCTTAATTTTGACTAACTGTTGGATTACTTAGATGAATTTGTAAAAAATCCAGACTTGAACATGATCACACACTTAGATCACTTGACAATACAACATGGAACACTCATAACACATGAAAAGTCATACTTTCCTCACTGCGAAAACATTGCGACAACTCACTCCAAGTGCGACACTACAAATAGACTTTGTGATGACAGTGACGACACTTGTGCGTCAGTGCTTGAAACTTTGGAAATGAGTGCGATATATGCTTACATGATAAGACCAACTCATTTACACAAATTTTACCCCTTGAAACAAACCAAAACTAGATTTTGTTCAATGTGAGACACTCAACATGCTAGAATATGACACTTTTATTTTATTGAACATGGGACAAGAACGCTTAGATAAAACACAAGCAATAAATTTTAATACTAGCAACGACAAAGTGCAAATTCAAAGTAGTCTTTGAAATTTGAATTTAGGCGAAAATTTTGGAGGGCGTTGTAACAGTGACAACACTTGGTGACACACTGGTATAATTCCAACTTCTCTACCTTGGTTAGTGATTTTGTGTAGGCTCTATTTCTTCAAGGAGTATTGATTCATCATTATGATCACTTTGGTTGCCCCACTTACCCCGTGCACAAACATAGTCCCCTTTTTCCTTTCTCGGTCAAGCAAAAACATAGGGTCATCCATATCAAAATGTTTCAAATGGGAGAAGGGTAATGAAATTCGTGAGCTATAAATTTTTAGAGTATAGTTTTTCATCTCTGGTATTGCTCCACTGCCAGCGGGCCTGGTCATTAACCCAATGGAGTTTCTTACTTCACCTCCTTGCGTAGGAATTCTTTTTCTTCCTTTACCCTTTATTTATTTGTTTTAAAGAACTATGCATCAACACTTATTTATTTCATGGGAGGAAGAGGGATCCCAACTTCTTGAGAGAAGAGGAGGTTGTCCCTCTAGAGAAGTATATATATAAAACCTCTCATATTGATTTGATCATTAAGATTTTTCCCCTTTTCCTTCTCTACTAATTGGATGAGCATGGAAAACACTAAACATATAGAACCAAGTGAAGGTTTATAGCTTCGAGGATAGACATAGATATCGTGGCTCGACACCAAGCTCTTCTTACGCAAGGATAATATTTTCTGTTAGAATATCATCGACCAAAAGGTGTAACCAAGACAAAGAAGGACTAGGGGTTAGCCAAATGTTGTGGTGTCACAAGACTCTTTTCAATTCAGCCACATGCAATGAATCCAAAAAACACGCTTACACACAACACTTATTTACATAAAGGAAGAGAAATAGAAAAACAAGACCAAAGAAAATAAATGATGAAAGAACAGACTAGGGCACAACCGTAGACCATAATTGAAAGTATTTTTTTATATCTTGGCCATTAATAGGAAGAGAGCCAGTCTTCCCATCTAGATATTGGAGACGATATGTGTGATGGCTAAACGTTTCGTGCATGGTGTACAATCTGATCCACAAGGATTGAAACTTAGTATGTTTACCTTTGTCTTCATGGGCTTTATCCCAATTAAAGACTGGGTCACCCACAATGAATTATTTTTCCTTGTAGACTTCTTATCAAACAATCACCATCTCTTAATACAACTCTAATGGAGTGAAATTTTTTCTTTAGATTTCTTTCTTTCTTATTGTAGTTTGAGGAGGATGTCTATCCTACTCTGAAAAAATACACATGGCTTACCTTGAGATTCTTACAAAAGTTAAAGGGCAGGTAGGTAGATGTTCAGAGGTAGGATGGATTCTCTTCTGTACACTAGGAAGTAAGTAGACATATTCAAAGGAGGTTTAGGCGTGACACAATCAACCCATAGGGTGTTCACTAAAGCAGGGTTCCAGTTCCTTTGTTCATAGAAAACCATCCTTTTAATAATACAAATGAGGGTCTTATTGGTTGAATAGGCAAGACCATTTCCATTTGGGTAATAATGAGCTGAATGTTTTAATGTGATACCATTTTCCAATGCAAAATCATATAACCTTAATGATGAAAAATACATTGAATTGTAAAAAATGCCAAACCTGGTAATGATATTTTGTTTGAGGAAGCTTATGACTTCTTGATCATTCACTTACTTGAGTGGAATCACTTATGTCCACCGCGTGAAGTAGTCTATGGCAGTGAGAATATAGTGGTGCTGCTTTGATGAGTGTGGAAATATCTCACCGATAACATCTAATCCCCATTTTTGAAATGGTTCTTCCACAACATTCAACTATAATGGGACAACTAACTTATTTTCTTGGTTGACACACTTCTAATAGACTGGATATTTTTGGGCATAATCATGAGAATATTTAAAAATTGTGGGCTGATAAGAACAAGGCTACATAAATTTGTGGGCCATAGTGTCACCTGTGAAGTGCCCTCTCATTGGTCAATCGTGAAGGTCACACAACACCTTTTTTGAATCTGGTGCCTCCAAGAATTTGAGTAGGAATCCATAATGGTGCTTTTTGAAAAGACACTCCATGTACCAACTGCTAAGATAAAGTTTTCAATCTTACCTCTCTCTTTTGTCATGAGGATAAATGAGAGGGAAGAGTACTATTCTCAAGATATTCTCACATGTCTATGTACCAAGAGGTTGGGATGTTGATGGGGTTATCTCACTCCACATTGTATGTCTCGATCTCCTACTCCCACCTAGATGAATCATCTTCTAGTGTATTCACTACTTCTACTAGTAGCTGACATACACTATGACCCTTCATAGTTGAATGGGTTTGAATTCAAGATCATATTCCTATAAACTAGTCATCTGGTTCACTCTTCTTTCACCCAACTCTTGTTACACAAACAATGATATGACTGTTGGGTCTGGGACAAAGATAATGTTAGAATCATGATTTTCGCTACACCAAAATCCACAGGTTTTATAAAATAGATGCATCACCAAAGCTAACAAGTCCACAAGAGGTGGTTAAGTACATGTCATGAAACACATGGGGAGCACTAGTTTATCCAATGTCCAACAATACCCCCCCCCAGTACAAGCGAGGTGTGATTCGGACTTGAGACATTTAGCTCTAATACCACTTGTTGGAATCATGATTGTCATTACACCAAAGCTTGAAGGTGTTAGTAAATGGATGCATCGACAAAGTTAATATATCCATGAGAGGTGGTTAAGCACATGTCGTGAAAGACACAGGGAGTGTTGGTTTATCCAATGTCCAATATGTAATACAAAGATTCTTCAATAAATAGGGCCAAAATTGTTTCATCACCTTGTAGAATAAATAAGCCTATTTATCAATATTTGGATAGTTAAGCTCAAGTTCTTGCAAGATGGAACTCATAAAGGATATATTTTTCTATTACACAAGATTTTGTCACTGTCCCTGTACTCGTTGTTCCTTGATCTTGGAGGACCTTTGCAGTGAACTCTTCATGCTTTGCCTTCATGGAGAAACTCCCTTTATGTCTGTCTTCATGAGTAGATCATTTCCCTTTTGCACCATTTCCCCTGAAACTTCTATTTTTCCAAGTTTACAAGACCGACACTAATGGGATTTATCTCCCTCATGCCGATGTGTAGAGATTAGCACTACTCCTCGCACCAACCAGAGCGAATGGGTTGATTCTTAGTCACATTGGTCCTGTTATGGAAATTTTTTTAAATTAGAGGTGAAGCTTCTAGCTCTAGCAGCTCCGTAATGGAACTCTGGTAAATGGTTTGGCCGGATGGGGTTGACGATGACAGTTTGGGATCTTTTCCCCTATAGTGATGGAACTACCTCAAGGGATAAGTCACAGTTACAGTTTTGGCTAGATGGGAGTATAGTATTTTGGATTAGGCAAGCAAGCTATTATTAGTTGTAGCCATCTTGTTGTGTGAGGGAGAAGTGTGTTTGGTTTGGAGTGAACCCTAAAGGGAAGAGCCTTTAAACTATTGTTGTTTGAAGCCATCATGGAATGCTAGCAGAAGTGTGTGGGAACCTAGTCTTGTCAGAAGAAGATTGCAATGTTAAGACAAATGGTTGTAATCTCTCTTTGATACTAATATATGCAACTATCGATTGATTTCCTACATGTTTTGTAATATTACATATCCATGTCTTAATGTTTCTTGACTTGATAAGTAGGTTGAATTGCAATTTGTCTATTATTATGTTTGTATGCTATTGTTGTTTACTTGTTTCAGGAGCTTGAAGAAGGAAGTGAGAGATAGCTAGAGCGAGCAAGTGAGGATATCATCAAACAGGATAATTGACCAAGAGGTAGGCCCTCTTGATTGATTCTAACCTAAGGAAATCTTCCATAGAATGTATTTGTTGTGGCTAAACCCATTATCAGGCTGGAGGAATTCGTTCATGTCCACACTTATAATTTTACTTCACCACATATTGGTGACTTCATTGGGGAACCCATCTTTTGGTTTGTTTTGGATTTCATGATTTCATGAGAAATTTTCTAGTTTCGTGTTTTCCCTTTGGTTCTATTTCTTTTCTCCTGCTTATTGGCCTAAGTATAAAATTCATAGTAGAAAATTTGGCCCTTGTTTTGAATTTTTTTTTCTTTTTCCTTAGTTACCTTGGCCAACACACTTAATCCACTGACAGTCATGCCGACCAACGCAAATTACTGAGGAAAAGTCATGTCGACTAGCCTCTGGCACTTGTTGTCAGTTAGGCAGTCGCGCTGATGCCTATAACTGAATATTAGGGTTCCACCCCAATCTTGGCCAGTGTGTTCTTCTCTTATGATTTTGACCCTGTAATATTTTTAGACTGTCTTCTCCTTGATTAGAAAGCTTCATTTAGCTTGTTTTGTGTGCTTGCTTGGTTTAGCCCACCCTCTAATGTGTTAAGTATGGCCCTGTGTGAAGTTATTTTTTATTTTTTCTTTGAATCCCCCAATCGGCATTATTTTTGCCCAAAAAATCACGCCAATCAGCCATCAATGCTAGTTGTAGTACTGGTCATTCGTGCCGATCAACACTATTTTTGGCCCAAAAGTCGCTCTAGTCTCTAAGTTAAGAAAAATCAGAATTTCTCCCATTGCAATGCTAGTGTGTCTTAACCCTGAAACTCTCTTCTTCTGCCCAGAAGTGACTAGGATGTTTTGTTTTCAATTGAATGAGTAAAAGAGTATCGTTGTTCTCTTATTTTGCTTGTCTTTGCGTTTCTTGGTTTGCGATTGAAGCATTTATGTGTTTGGTTTGTTCGATTTAGGGAAGAAGTTGCTTCTAGTTTCATTTATAATGCTTTGGATTTGACTGATGCTTGTTTGTTCAGAATTGTGAAAATATTCATTAAAGTGCTTTATGTGAAAGATTCATTTTTCATTTTATGAAAAGAAGAGCATCATTCTAGTTTACTTAAGTGAAAATATTGCATTAGTAGTGTTATTGAGAAGCTAGATTTGCATCATCATAAGCATTGGAAATGAAATGAAACTTCTTTTTTTGTTATAGGAAGATTAAGTGGATTTTGGACATGTGTTAGAGAAATATTTCATTATTTTATTGTTGCATTGATTTTGTGTTCCCTATCTCTCAATTAGTGTTAAATTTCATCGAAGACAAAAATCTCTTTTCTCATATAGCTACATGTAGGAGTTTTTCTAGATGACAGTGGTAGGGCCTTGTAATTGAAACCTAATTCAAGATCAAATATTAAAATCTATTGAATTAACCTAAGGAAGCATTGCAACTTAACACTCACATTTAGTGGTCTAGGCTAGAGACGTGTTCCAACATCTTTAAACCTAGCAATTGTCGTTCTCTTATGCACTAGATAACACCAGTGTAGACTTGTGCTCCCCGTACCATCATGTATATAAAGGGAGACCCCACTAGGTTGCAATCCTTTATCCATAGGAAGCCAAGTCTGCCACCTTGTAAATGTGATACACCAAACACAACATTCGGGGAGATTGCCTGCCCATACTTCTTGGTTCGCCGGGAGGTATTCTGCAGTTCATGGTTACTTGGTAATCATTTTTCCTAGATTATCCTGAGTGGTCATTCAATATTTTTGAATCTTTAAAATATCACCCAAGCACTTGTCCTTTCGAGCTCATTTCAAATAAAAAATGATAGGGTCACCTTTTTCCCTTTTCTCGTCTCTTAAAACATGAAAAGGCCAAGTTTTGTTTCAATTCTCTAAAATTAACTTCCCACGAAATATCCCTGGTTAAAGTTATCTTCCTTAGTATTTATTTAGGGTCGATTCCAATGGAAATATTTCCAGAGTCCACTGCTCAAGGATTCCCCTCAAATGGGAATCCTAGTCATTCTCCTTCTTTTGGAAACGTTGGTACTCCTGATATGGTGACATTGTCCTTTCCTAGGTTAACCATTGGTTTGCCTATCTGGTTGTTTTCGACCTTAGTGGTCTTGAGTGTCTCGACTCCTATCCAAAAGTATCCTACATTTGAATCATGTTGGGATGATTCTAAGGTTTACCTCTCACCTTCTTCCTCTGTTTCTTCCTCTTCCTCTTCTACTTCGCCTAGTGAAAGTTTGAAATCCACTAACCAGGAAGCTATGAAGAAGAAGAAGAATATGAAGAAGAAGAAGTCAGATAAGCAAAAGGCCAACTGTGCAGCTATTTCTACCAATGCACTTCTCATCGACAAACCTTATGATCCTCCATGGAAGGCAAAATTCCCTTGCAGGCTCTATAAGGGTGACCATCTCCTCCGAGATTGTTATGACATTCCTAGATTCTTAGAGGTATGGTCTCAAGACCTGAATTGACCATGCCCATTGACCTCTGGAGATCATGTCCATGGTACACTCTTAGTTAGCACTGGTAAGAAGAAAGGGAAGATTAGATTCCCCTGTAGGTTATGTGAAGGAGAGCATCTTCTTCACCTTTGTCCTCTTAGTAATAAAGCTTCCAAAGTTTTGTAAAAGCTTGCAGCTCCTCAACCCCAAGTTCCTGTTGGTTATCAGAGGATTTCTTTTGAACCTCCCCCGATTGGTAAAGAGATTGACCTAGATGCATCTCTTGCCCATCCTGCTCTTCCTGAGCATGAATCTCTTGTGTTTGTTCTGGACCAACCATTGGTCGAAAAGAGTGTCGACTTGGCTCTGCCTTCAGTTGTTCACTCTGTTCCGGAAGAGAGTGGTGATCATATTCCTCATGTTCTTATTGTCTCCTTACATTCTAATGAATTGAAGAGTGACCCTCCCGTTCTAGTTGTTCAGGAGAGTCCTTCTCCTATTCCTATAGAGCATGGGGGCAATCATATGATGCCCTGACTGTTACAAAGTAATTTGTCACTGTCCTCATCTCAGTCCCTTTGCTATGTCATGTGTCAAGTAAACATGTTCATATATTCCCACCAATGCAAGAAGATTCAGAAAATGCTCTCTGATGTTGCAAGTGGACCGTCATTTCCTACGTTTCTGCCTCGTCAAAAGTAAACCCTTAATATACATGACGGTCCCCTGTCATAAATGGTCTCATCGAGACCTCGTCACAGGTGTACATCTATTTCCCGTGACGGTCAGATTTCAAGGCCTGGTGCGAGGCTATTAGCTATTTATCGTGAAAAATTGATTTGCATGCATTGCCTCCTAGCAATGTCGTCATGAGGACTTAGTTTACAACTAGTGATGATCTAGATTGGGTAAATTTGTTCCAACAGTTGGCCTTCTGGATGTCTCTAGACATGGTTTTTGGGTCAGGTTGGGTCGCCCTCCCCCCTTTGGGATAGTAGTTTCGTCTTTTGTGCTACCTTCCTTGAGGATAAGCTCCCTCTCCCTCATTTCATGGAGACTCCTTCTCCTATAAAATCAGTCACCATTGCTATGATCAGTTACTTCTTTTGTTGGACAGTGTTGCTAATGCTTTTGAGTTAGATAGATAGCTTTGGTGTGAGTGTGACAAGTATGGGATTGCTAATAGTTTGTAAGAGGTAGTGGAGTTCCCTTAACTTTGTATTAAAGCTTGTGAGTGAGAGAGAGATATTTCTTGTTTGGGAGACCCATCCTTGAGAGTGAATGATTGAAAAAACATACTGGCTGGACCCTTCGAGAAGGCTTGCAACGTTAAGACTTGGTTGTAAGCTTTTCTCTTGATTTATTATTAATACAATCAATGATGATTTCCTATGTCTTGTATGTAATTTAGTTGATAGCTCATGAATCATTGACTTTATGAGTAGATAGATCATTTTTGTTCTTTGTTACATGCTCTGTTGTTTTCTTGTGGTGTTTCAAGTTGATTTCTCATTAAGGTGAAGGAAACGAACGCTAGAGCAGACCAATGGAACTTCATCAACCACCAGTTTGAGGTAGGCCTCCAATGATGACTATTTAAGGGAATCAATTGTTGTTTTTTCTTTGCTGTGACTAGACCTAATCTAGGGCTAGAGGAGTTGCCTTTGTCCGCAGAGGGAACACTTTCCTACCTCACAAGTTGGCGACTACGCTGGGGAGTCCTTCGTATGTTTTTTTTCTTGTTTGCTTTTATTTGATTTTGATTTAGTGTCTCTTGATTTTTGGGGTTAAGCCATCAGGCTTTGAGGTTACCTGGCTCAATATGGGAAATCCCTTTATTGTCTGTAAGGATAGTATGGCTTTTGTTTGGGAGTTCTCATTCATTTTCCATTGTTTCTAAGTTTGTCCCTAGAAAAAACTTAACAGTCGCGTTGACGTCACATTGTCTCTGTTTTATAATTCTGTGTGTCACTAAATCCTATCGTACAGTCGCGACGATTCCTGAAATCGGCCCATCACGTAAGAGACGTGTACTCTCACGACGACATTGCTCTGTTGCTATGGCTAGTGGTTGATCATCCCTAGAGTTGTTTTTTTCAATTCCACCTCCTAAATTCACCAGTCTTGTTAATCCCCTACTGTCTTTCTCTTGCCCATTAGTTTGTTTTAATTGCTTTTGGTTAAGGTAATCTCTCTTTGGTTTCATTGAGTGAATCTTTTATTTTTGGCTTTGTGACCTAGATTTTTCAAGTTTTTGGAATTATTTGGCTTGGTTGCTTGTCTGTCCAAGGTTCATTTGCAACCATCTTGTTGTTTTGTTTGAGGATTTTTCATTGCTTTTTTCTTTCTGGTTGATGTTTAGTGTCAATTATTGAACCAATTTTGATATTGATTCGATTTTTCGCTACCAGAAATAAATTACCATTGGTTGGATCAATCAGTTCACGCTTGCTTGTTTGTCTCTTTAAAATTCAAAGCTATCAAAATCAAAAGATTGCATTCATTTAGTATACGAAAGTGAAAGTACATTTTCATTTCAAGTTTTCATGTTTGAGAAATTGGAAAGAAAACTTTAAATCCATCATTAGTAGTATCGATGCACTATAGGAATTGATGTGTTTATGCATTGTGTCTCTTAGTGCTTGCATTTTCTAGTCTTGGTTTTGCTTTGGATTGGGAATGATCTCTCTACCTTTCTGTTAGTAGGTGTTCATTGAAATGAAAGATGCTTTACTTATTCTAGCTGCATCCAAGGTTTTTGATATACATACGGTAAGGCCTAGAAATTGAAACATAATTCAAGATCAACTATAAAATGAACTGAATGAACTTAACAATTTATTGGAACATAACGCACATTATTTAGAGGTCTAGGCTAGAGACAAGCTCCGACATTGTTAAACCTAGTCACTACTGCTTTCACTTAAGGTTGGGTGATTCCTCCTTTTGTGACTCAATAGATGCTAGTATGGACTTGCCTCCCAGTACCGTTGTGTATTTGTTGGGAGACCCCACTAGGTTATCATCCTATATCCTTAGGAAGCCGTGTCTTCCACCTTGCAAACCGTAATGCATCTTTTATAGACATATTTGGGCACTGCAACCCCAATCACATATGTCCATAAACCAAGGGATTCTAAGCCCCTAAAAGTGTTGTTTCATACCCTAAAGGAACAAGGTCAGCTGATTACATCATTTCCCAGAAGTTCTCCTAAAAGACTGCTCAGAACTGGTCAAAACTAGACCATACAGACTACTCAGTGCTAAGGGTGCGATGCATCTCACCTGCTACATGCAAAAAGCGCGATGGATACTGAAAAGCCCTTCTTTAGGGTGCAATGAGCGAGAGCAGACAAATGGAAAAGGTAGTTTGCTAGGTGGAAACCCAGAGAATCTTCTAGAAACTTCCCATTTGACACTTGCCTCTCTGAATTCACCCAGGGATGAGTAAGAGATCATGAAATCTCCAAGTGGAACCAAGAACTATCAAAGAAATGACACTAATCAAAATCTCAGAAGCTGACTCACCCACCTGCAAATATCTTTATATGGATCCCTCATCCTAGAGATCCAGGGGCTGGAATTTTGTATTTTGTAAGGAAGTGCTGTTAATTTCTCTATGAAACATCATAGTGTTGGGTGATCTAGCTTTCCATGAGGTGAAAAGGGCTTTCATGCTGGGAGGATGGCACTGGGTCAGACCAATGGGTTGTAATCCTCTCTTCTACTACTTATATCAATAAAGCTATTTGAGTTTTCCTCCATATTCTTGTATATTTCTGAATCTTGTATTAACATATGTATTTGTATGGTTAATATACATCTGATCCTATGTTGTTTATGGTTATAGATCTTTATGCTTTGATGGTATTATGTTGCTTTGACTCTACAGGTGTTGTTTGAAGTGGGACAAGTGAGGAAAGAGTGGCAAAGCTCTGTCAAAGGAGGGAGGAAACAAGTAAGGAGCCAAGCGAAAGACTGAGGTTGGTACCTTTTGCTGCTCTCTCATTTATCTCTCATAAAGGAAAACACGAGTAACTTTAAATTGTTTGTTTCTAAGATAGCTACCCATCTTAGTGGGACTAGCAGCTCTGAATGGAAACTAGCTTCCCCAATAACAAAATGGCAACTCTGCTGGGGAGCGAATAGCTTGTTTTCTTATTTCTATTTGTTTGCTTTATAAACTACAGACGGAGCCTGAAGTTAAGCTAGCTAGCCTTTGAACTGATTTTTCTATGCAACTGCAAAGTAGATCAACGTTGCTTTTGTCAATCTTTGGGTTAGTTTATGAACTAAACATCTGACTTGCAAACATCCTAAGTGCCCTAGTGGTAGCTCAAATAACCTCATCAGATTAGCCCCTATGCTTTGTGTTTACTGCCTATCATTAGCTCAACCTAAATCCCTTAACTAAGCTGCAAACTGTGAGCAAAAACCAAGCTCAGTCTCATCCCTGGACCATCGCACTATCTCTCATTGGCAGTCTAGATGCATCACACCTCTCGTGTGCTACAAGTGAGATGCATCCCTGTTTCCCTGTGTTATAGGTGCGATGATTAGGTGAGACTGTTTCTACCTCCAGATTTTGGTTTTTTCTTCATTTTCTTAAGCTTTATTCAATAGTTTTACTGTCAGCGATCAATATATCATTGTTGAAACTCTCTTCGTTTGCATTATTCAAACTCCATTGATAAATAATTTTGAATGCTTTTATGTATTTTTCATCATTTATAGTTCTCCTTCGCAAGCAGTGGCTTAATCGAACTGTCGTCTTTTGATTTGAAAGTGTCGCAAGTGTCGTTTTCAGTCAAAGAAAAGAGTGTTGTAAAGTCTTCCTCTTTTAGATAGTCGATTACGCTTTTGATATTGTATTTGATTTGAATTTATTAGTATTTCAAAGTGTCGAAAGCAGTTTTAAATTCAAAATCGTAAAGCGTCATCTTAACCTTCCTTTTGTTTTTTGAAAAGAAAATTGTTCATACTATTGCTTTGAAAGAAAAATAGTTCAGATCTGTACTTAGCATTCTTTTTGTCATTCACACATTAAGAAAGAGGAAAAAGAATACATGCATGTGCATTTGCATTTACACTGCATGCAGAAATTGATTTAGGACAGTTCATCTTAGTGTGTGCTCTCTGCTCTATGTTGAAAGAATTTTACTTATCTTTCCTTAGTAGCTAGGATTTTCATTGCAAAAAGAAAGTAAACGATTGTTTATCATCTTAGATTTCATATTTAGGAATTGTATATCTACATCACGTGGTGAACCTTAAGGGAAAACTTCTTAAGAAATATCAACTGTAAAATAAACCTTAATGAACATAAAAACGCTTTGGAACCTAACAGACAACATCTAGAATTCTAGGCTAGAGACGTATTCTGGCGTCGTAAAGCCTGGTAACTATTCTTTTCATTGTAGGTTGGGTGATTCCTCCTCTTTGATATGACAAGTGCCAGTACGGACTTGTTCTCCTATTTACCGTCGAGTATATATCGGGAGACAACAATAGGCTATATCCTTTATCCTTAGGAAGTCGTGTCAGCCGCCCTATCAATTGCAATGCACTGAACATAGCATTTAGGAAGATTGAATGCTATACCTTAAAAAGTATTCTGCAGTTTTGCGATTCGTTTGGTAATCCCTCTGTCTACATTTCTAGAGTAGTGACTTTCATTCTTTTTCAGACTCCTTAAAAGAAAAGGTCCATCTGAGCACTTGTCACTTCAGGCTCATTAAAAATCGAAGGCGACTAGAGTCATCTTCAGCTTTTTCTTGACTCTTAAAAATTGAAAAAGAAAGTTGTGTCAAAGTGTTATAAATTTTATTTTAATCGGAATAAAATCATTGTTCCCTCGTTGGTCTTAGGTTGAGAAGATAGAGTCCACCAATCAAGGATTTCCCCTTTGGGGGAATCCTAGTCCCTTCTCCCCTTGGGGAGATGTTGGTGCACCTCATGTGGCTACATTGTCCCTTCCAGGACTTACAATTGGCTTGCCAGTATGGCTTTTCTCGACCTTTGTCATTCAAAACACCGTGATTCCTGAGCAATCAAATCAGCAACCAGATGATACTAGAGTTAGCCCCCAACCTTCTACTTCATTTGTTTCTCCCTCTCCTTCTTCCTCTTTGCTTGGTGAAGCTAGTAAAACTAAAAACCAAGTAACTGAGAAGAAGACGAAAGGGAAGGAAAATAAGAAGGAGAAGCCAACGGCAAAAGGGGGAAACCATGCATCATCTGGCGAAAATCCACACACTGCACCATCCAAACCTAAATCTCCATGTGTCATTTGCAAATGAGACCACTATCATTGAGATTGTCCTTGCAACCCATGGATCTTAAGGGACTGGTCTCCCTGCTTGCACAATCTGGTGTCCTCAACCTCTGATGATCATGTTGAAAGTACACCATCAACTAGTGAAAACGAAGTCAATGGATAAAAAGGAAGATCTAAATTTCCTTGTAGACTGTGTGAAGGTTATCATGCCCTCCATCGTTGTCCTTTCCTAGACGAAGCTAAAAGAGTCTTGGATAACCGTCCTACTTCACTTCTACGGCTTCCTCCTGGATACAAGAAACTCTTTCCGAGTCCACATAGGACCAAAGTCAATAGGTCGAGATGGCAGTCAACCCAGTCTTATCTTCAGAAGGTCCACCTTCAGATGATACAGTCACCAAAGAGAATGAGAACAAAACCATTCAAATTATTTTTGTCAACACAGAATTTGATGAACCTGGGGGAAATGTACCCATTCCTTTATCGCAGGAAGGAATTTCATCAGAGATTCATCCGGTCATCTATTTGGTCCCTCCTCCAAGCAATCTAGTCGTTTCCTTCGATTAGAATCTACTAGGGAGACCCCGCCTACCATCTAATATACCATTCTGAATCATAGTACAAGCTTACAGAATGGTCATGGTTAGTACTATCATAGATGAAGGGGCTTCCATGAGTATCCTTTCCTCCACTGCTTGGAAAGTGCTTGGTTCAACATCGCTTCTACCAGAGATTCAAAATCTATCAGGCTTCAACAAAGGAACCAGTCGACCATTAGGGATCCTTCCAAATTTTCCTATAACTTTGAGAAGGAAAATAGTTTATTTGAACGTGATGGTAGTCCAAGGGCCATTACATTACAATTTACTCCTTGGGCGTGACTACATTTATAGCATGGTAGCTATTGTTTCCTCACTCTTTCGAGTGATGTGTTTCCCGCATGAAGGCAGAGTGGTCCAGCTCGTAGACCAGCTTTCATTCCCTAGTTCAATCACAACTACTAATCAAGTGCCATCCCTAACTGGTCTTTTTTCACAAGGAATGTCTCATCAATCTCCAGTCCATCCACCCGATGATCGCGAGTGATTCGGTGATTGTGACTAAACCTAGGAGGCAAGCGCCCTGGTCTACGTCGGCAGGAAAACCCTAGATATAAGGTAGGTTTCCACATAAGAATATGACTAGTCTGACTATCCTGTCCATTTATGAAAATGGATTAGACTGGAAAAGGATTCCCCCGTCAAAGGTTATGTGATTGGCATTTAAAATAGTCACCTTTGTCTATTTCGATGAACATCACCAAGGAAGTGTTTTGTCTGCTATGCAGATGGAACAATCTTGTTAATGCAAGAACTTTTGTATGGTAACCTGGAAACTCTACTTCATTATACCTGGGGGCATGCAAACCTTTTCGCATGCAAGTGAAAAGTGACCATTTATTTTCTTAGCTTGTAGGATTTCAACCCTTTAGACTCGTAGGTTGGTCATTCCTAGCTTGCATAAAAAAAAGCTTCGAAGCAAAGTCGCGCATGGGACAAGCTCCCTAAAAAATGAACCTACTGATGAGAGATATCCTTATTATATGACTGGCATGAGCAATGTTTCCGCAAAGTTTAAGCTCGTTAAAAAATAAACCTAGCTATGAGCATATGTTCCCCCAGAGTTCAAGCTCATTAAAAAATGAACCCACTTTTGGTAAATAACCATTGCGATCGCATAATTATCAGATTTTGAACCTTGGTAGTGTTCTTACCATCACCTACACTCTTTTTAGCTGATCATACACCTCCATTTGATTGTTTACCCCTTTTGAGGTACAACTGCGACGAGTGATTCTACTAGCCACCTTCTTTACACTTCCATGATTGAAAAAGTTCCAAACCTTACCTGGAACTAGTTGCTATCCAAAAACATCACTCGTTCCTCAAAAAACGAGTCTCCTTTAAGCTCTTTTCATTTGACTCGTAAAATATGAAAATATTTCTGAGGAATTGGCCTCTCCATCTTGCTAAAGCGATTGGAAGTGCCATCCCTCGTCTAGATTTTAATATTTTTGGACCTGAGGGATCATTACACAAAAATATCAAGCGCTTGCCTTGTTCAGCTCATTAAAACTATCGAAAAGTCATCCCTTTCGTATTATTTTACACTTTTTCAGACTTAAGGGATTACATTACGAAAAAGGACTACTAGAGTTGCCTTTCTATCTCTTTTAAGACTCTCTAAAATTAAAAAGGACCGAGTTATCTTTGTCATTAAACTCGTTAAAGAAATAGTGAAAAACTTGTCCATGTAGACAAGAACGAGTTTCACTGTTGCTAGGCTCGCTAAAACATAGCAACAGGTTTGCCCGAAGGGAAAATTATAGAACAAGCATATGTTATCCTCCTCAAGCTTGACAAAAATAAAGAGGTACTGGTCAGCAATGACTGGGGCAAAATTGGGAAGAAAACTTGAAGAAACTTTATTGGTAGCAGGTCGCTCTTGAACATGACACTTTCACTCCATCACCATGATTGAGTCGGGTTGGGTTATTCCGTTCATCGGTCATATCACCATTGGTCCTCCGTACCATCCATTTTTGGGGTTAATTCTACCAATCCATTTCAGTGTCGCTGATATGTTCAAGAGAAGTCGATGAGAGAATTCACCAACCCAGCTAACATCTCATCCGTTGCAATACCTTCACGCTTCATTCTTTCATGACCGCCACCCTAAACCTTGTATCCTTAGATTATTTTCACCTCCACAAAATCATTTTCTCCGTTTCGTGTTGTACATTAGCTCATTATCCAAGACGTTGACTTAGGAACAACCCTTTCAGTACTTTGAAGCTTGCATGCCTCAATGGCAAGTTTCTCACTTCCGGTGACAGGTTTACATCAATGGCCGTCAACGTGAAGATTTTGCATGGTGTTCGACATCGACTCATGTATTCACACCACATGAATTGTACTGTAGTACCTTGAGGGTCATTATCATTATCAGTGATTCCTCTCGTGCCTGTTAACAACTTACGACATTGGCTGGTAATTAGGCGATGTCTTTCCATGTTCGACATCAGAACATCCTTTCACGTGGATCAACTTGTACTTCGGGTGAAGATTGAATGATTTTGAAGACCATGGATCTAGTTTCATCCATCCGGGCTGCGATATATTCAGGAAAATAAATACATCAAATGTACATCATAGCTGCATAGATAATCATCCAAGCCAAAGGATGATGGCTCTACCAGAATCATCAGCCTATCACATAGATGGTCGTATGTCATATGTACATGAAAATGAATTTGTAAAGCTAAGCATGGGAATTCCTACCTCAGCTAGATCATGAAAATGTTATGACGATAATGTATTTTATTGTATCTTATTACAGATAACCTTCTAGTTCGAAAAAACCTTGGATCCTCATGATAAAGCATTTCACCCGAGATTAGAAGATTTACGACCTCATGGTTTAGGGGGAAACTGTTATAGAAATATTTGGGCACTACAACCCTAATCACATATGTCCATAAACTAAGGCTTCTAAGCCCCTAAAAGTGTTGTTTCATACCCTAAAGGAACAAGGTTAGCTCATTACATCATTTCCCAGAAGTTCTCCCTGAAAAACTGCTCAGAACTGGTCAAGACTGGACCATACAGACTGCTCAGTGCTAAGGGTGTGCTGCAACTCACTTGCTACATGAAAAAGGTGCAATGCATACTGAAAATCCCTTCTGTAGGGTGCGATGAGTGAGAGCAAACAAATGGCAGAGGCAGTTTGCTAGGTGGAAACCTAGAGAATCTTCTAGAAATTTCCCATTTGACACTTGCCTCTTTGAATTCGCCCAGGGATGAGTAAGAGATCATGAAATATCCAAGTGGAACCAAGAAATATCAGAGAAATGACACTAATCAAAATCCTAGAAGCTGACTCACCCACCTGTAAATATCTACATATGGATCCCTCATCCTAGAGATTGAGACGTTGGAATTTTGTATTTTGTAAGGAAGTGTTGTTGGTTTCTATATGAAATATCATAGTGTTGGGTGATCTATATTTTCATGAGGTGAAAAGGGCTTTCATGCTGGGAGGATGGCGCTAGGTCAGACCAATAGGTTGTAATCCTCTCTTCTACTACTTCTATCAATAAAGCTATTTGAGTTTTCCTTCGACTTCATAGCCTTTTGCGCCCCAAATTCACAATGTGACTGTCACATCTGTTCTAACTATTCCAACCATTTGTGTGGCTTCTTCAGCCCTCATTGTCAGTGCCATCATTGCATCTTCAGTTGTGACCACTGTTGCCAAACCTTCAGCTGGTCCTCCAAATGTGGTCCATCACCATCCACCTCTGGAGTTGTTAATCCTCCCCTTAGTGCCCCACCTTCTTCTAGTTCCATTCCAGCAGGGGGGGCATATGATCAATATTTCCAAGCTCTTTAGAATCTAGATCCATAGAATCCATTTCATTATTACGATTCTCGAGGAGCCCATATTTATGACCCCGGACCCATGCCATCTCAACTTGCGGTTGAGCTTTCGATTCTGTTATCTATTGCTTGGGGTACCACCACTTATCATGGCGGCCAAGCACAACATTCAAATTTTCAAGGTCAACCCTACTAAGGACAACCTTCGGACTTCAGTGGTTCCTCTTTCACTTACTACAGGTAACCTTGTGGCAACTTAGGACAACCTTACATTCAACAAGGCCAACCTGGTGCCCAACAAGGTAACCCCTTTGGACAACTAGGTCGACCTCACATCTAGCAAGGTCAACCCACTATCTAGCCTAGTCAACCTTCTAGACAAATTGGTCAGCCTCAAACACAACAAGGCCAACCAATTGTTCAACCTACTCAACCATCTGGTCAGTCAGGACAACCTTCGGTTGTGCAAGGTCAACCCAATACCCAGCAAGCTCAACCTTCTGGGCAAATGGGTCAACCTCAATCTCAACCAGGTCAACCTTCTAGTCAGATGGCTCAGCCTCAGTTCTCCCAAGGACATCCATCTATGCCTGCTCAACCGGGCACTCAAACGCTTGTTGCTTCTCAAGCTCCACTCAGTTTTTAGCCCTAGTGTGGGCTCTAGACCCAATCCAGTCTTCAAACTCAACTTGGGTTCCAAACCTAACCTGCTTATCAAATGCAGCCTAGCTCCTAGGCTCAGTTTGGAGCTCAACCGTCTTATGGTTTCCAATAGCCCCAAAGGCAAACTCAAATTGCCCCATACCAAAATTATCAACAGCCACAAGTTAACCCTTATCGGAATTTTCAGCAACCATATGTTGCTCCTGTGGGTCAGCTTGGTAATCAATGGAATGTCGGGGGTCATATCCAGGGTCCACCATCTAGTTACAATTATAACCCTTATGGACAAAATACTTACAGACAAAACCCTTATGGGCTAAATCCATTTGGACAGAATCAATGGGGGCAACTGGGAACTGGATGAAACTCTAGCATTATTTCTTACCTGCGGCCTTAGATGTCCTTCAACCCTCAATTACCGTTTTTGGAAACATTGGAATTAAAAGATGTGTCCAAATTGGCAAATGATCCTATTCTTCATAATCCGTATTGGCCACCGATTCCAACTAAGATACCCAGTGGTTGTCCCAAATTTGACGGTAAGGCTGGAGAAGATCCCTAAGCTCATGTCATGACCTATCACCTATGGTGTTCATCGAATTCATGGCTTGATGATTGAATCTAACTCCACTTATTGAAATGGACTCTGACTGGCTCTATAGCCAAATGGTATATTGAGCTAGCTCGTTGAACTTTTTAGGACTTTCACTCGCTTGCTATGGCATTTTTAACTCATTTTTAGTTGCCGATTCGATATGAGAAGGGCACACACCTCATGACATCCTTAAAACAGGACATGGCCACACATATTTCTAATCGCATCCATGAATGGAGAAGGTGTCATCGTTTAATCAAGTTCTGGATCCCTGACCAACTTCTGATTGATTGGTTTACAACTTCGTTCATCGGTTCGATAGCCCAGGGCATTGCTATGGGGGCATGCTTAACTAAAGGTAGGCCATTATGCATGCTCAGTACCTTGACTTGGTTTACTCCCAGTTTGGTACACTATAGGATTATTTTCTAGACGCCCCATGACCCAGAACTTCTAAAGCTCGTCAACGCCATCTGTTGACGGTGTCATCAGTTCCATTAACACATCATCTAGAAAAGCTTCTGTGAACCCTACGAAGCAAAAGTCTGATGCTCCAAATGAAAATGCTTCTCAGGCTTGATCCAATTCTGGTAAAACTTCCAAGGTTAAGGCCGTCCAGTCCACCATGACAGACAAAACTTCGAAAGGTAAGAAGAAGGGAAAAGGAAAGAATAAAGCTGATCAACAAAAGGAAGGTGCCAAGTGCAAACCTAGGTACCCTTGTCTTATTTACAATGAGGATCACTATACTAAAGACTTCCCAAGGTAGTTTGAAGTTAGTCGTTTGTTAAAATGTGCCCCTAGGACTCCTACCATGCTCAAAGAGCCTTTTCCCTCACAACAGACTAAAATGGTGGTTGATCCATCTCAATCCTCTTCTCCCTTTGGCTCTCAAGTTTTTATGGCTGGGACAATTCCCATCCATATCAGTACAAGGTCAAAAGAATATCCTTTACACACCGGGAAGGAAACTGTGGTCCGCTCCAGTGCTCCTTCATCCATTTCTGGTCTGCTCCATATCGAGCGACCTAGTACTGAGTCAGTCATTTGACCTCCTCCTAAAGGAGTGCCCTAGAGGTATTCCTACAACCCTAATGCTCGTGCTGCATAGCACTATAGCATCATTGAGGACTTAGCCCAGGATTCTTCGACTATGTCCACATTAGAAGTCCTCCAAAGATGTCCCTCCCAGAGGAAGTCGTTGCTATCAGCCATTAGTGGCATTGACTCGGCTGACTCGGATTTGATCACTTTTGACCTAGAAAATAATGTACCAAGACTGCCTCACCAAATTGCCTTCCTTATTCAAGTCATCATCAATTCTAAGACTATTCACCACATTTTTATTTATGAAGGTGCTTCTACTTGCATTACGTCTGTTGCTTGTTGGAAGGCTATCGGTTCTATGATTCTAAGCCAGTCTCCTAATACCTTGGAAGCCTTCGATGGGAGAGATTCTCATCCTTATGGTATACTCCCACATCTACCTATTACCTTGGAAGGGTAGAAGGTCGAAGGTGAGGTTGAAGTTGTCGATGCAAATTTAACTTACAGCCTCCTCTTAGGATGAAGCTGGACATATGCCATGCGAGCCATGGCTTCATGTCTCTTTCGTGTCCTTCATTTTCCCCATCAAGGGAAGATTTTCACAGTAGAACAGTTGTCCTTCTTTGTTTCCTCTTCTTACGATGGAAACATGCCTTTCATGGAGCATACCTTCATTCTGTATGAGAGTGTGGGTGCCGGACATTTTAAGGATCCTGCCCTTATGGGTGTTTTTACACTCCCACCTCCCAACATCACTCCCGTCAATATGATTTCTATTCGTTCTGATCCTTGGGTTCTTCCTCCCACTGATCAGGTAGAATCCTAGGGCAATCTCATGCCATTGAGTCTTGTCAACCTCAACTATGTCCAAATTGGTTTTTCCTCGGCTTCCACTCATGAACCTGCTCCTTCGAGTAGGGCTCTTGAATCCTACATCTAATCCCCTTGGCTTGGAGATGGTGCTTCTTCAGATCCCTTACAGGAAATCTTTCCTTTTAATGAAGCGATTATCAAGACTATGTCTTTTGAGGAACCTCCTTAGTATGATCATCACCATCGTTCCTCATTTTTCCCTACCCACGGGGTTATGCTTACTAGTCTTGAGCAATTTGATTCCTGTGTCCCCTTCTAACCCCTTCAGACACCTATCCAAATCAATCAAGTTTTCTATGAAGGCAACATGGGAAACATTATGCAAACTTGACCTATCGACATCTCTATTAAACTAGGGGTTTTTGAGCATATTCACATTGGAGTAGCTTGTAGTCCAGAGGAGATTCAACTTTATACTAATCTTTTTCGAGAATTTCATGATGTTTTTGATTGGTCGTATGAAGAGATGCCTGACATTGATCCTAGCATCGTGGTGCATGAAATACCTACGTATTTGGGTGCTAAACCTATTCGAAAGCATCTACGCCTCGCGCACCAAAGAAAGGCTGTAGCTATTAAAGCGGAAGTTGAGAAACTTCTTAAAGCTCAGTTTATTTACCCTATCCCACTCACAGATTGGGTTTCTGACATTATCCCTATGGCCAAGAAACATGGCACTATTAGGGTGTGTGTTGATTATCGCAACATAAAACGTGCATGTCCCAAAGATAACTTCCCTACACCTTTCATTGACTAGCTCATTGATGAGTGTGCCGGGAGTGAGATTTATTCATTTATGGATGACTTTTCTGGTTATAACCAGATCAATATATCGCCTGCGGATCAACACAAGACCACCTTTATCTTCCTGTGGGGTACTTTTGCTAATAAAAAGCTCCCTTTCGGTCTAAAAAATGGCGGTGCTACCTTCCAACATGCAATGTCTTATGCGTTTCATGATATTCAACACAATGTGCAGCCTTACTTGGATGACCTTCTGACTCATTCAACAAAATTCCAAGACCATCCAAATCACCTTTGCGAAATATTTCTTCACTATCGACACTATCATATTTGCCTTAATCTGCATAAATGTGTCTTATGTGTTGAATCTGGCCAACTTCTTGGGTTTGTCGTCTCCAAAGAGGGCATCCGCCTAGATCCCCTTAAGGTTGAAGCCATCATGAATCTTCCTCCCCTTGCTTCTTTGCAACAATTGCAGAGTTTGCAGGGTAAAGTGAATTGTTTACGCCGTTTTATTCCAAACTATGTTGAAATTGCCAAAGGCTATACGCATTTATTAAAGCAGGATACCCCTTTTGTCTAGGATGTCGTTGCACAAGAGTCATTCGAGCATCTTAAAATGCTCCTTGTTTCTGCTCTGTTGTTACGTTTGCCTAATTATCACCGTGAATATACTCTTTATGTAGCCACCACCGATAGCACCATCAGCATGGTTCTGGTCCAAGACGATGATGATGGTACTGAGCATGTTGTCTATTGTCTCAATCGCAATCTACTTGACATGGAAACTCAATATGCCTATGTCGAGAAGTTGGAATTGGTAGTCGTGTGCAGAGGTCTATAGTAGAGTCCACAACTGAGTGTGTGGACCCCTATATTTGAGTGCGTAGGGAAGTCTTGAGTCTATAAGCAGAATTGAGTATTAATAAAGAAGATCGTTGCAGAAATAATTGTGTTTATCTCTTTAATTTTGTTATATGAATGCACCTTATGTTTTAATGGGTTTATGAAATAATGATGCATTGATGTCCAACTTTACATGACTTGTGATGTTATATGAGCATAATTATTGCTAACTACTTACACAAAGATTATCTTGTTGTATGTTGAAGTTATTGAACACTTGAGATGATCTAAGTAATTAACGGGTTATAAGTAATCTTTGATGGGTGTAAGTAGTGGATTCACTGATTCAGGGTCCATAAAAGACACTCATAAACATTCACAATGGTTTAGAGGCTGATTAAAGGGAGTTATATTGATAAGACATAAAGTCTTATTGATCTGTGCGAAGGCAGATTTAGGGCATACAACGATATCATACTCATTTCTAGGTGCGGAAACTTGCTTCCAGAATCCCCCGATATTGCTTCGGGTGAAACTTCAACCCGTGCTCTACGATTGATGCTAAAAGGGCCAATACTATGGGATTTGTTTGGCACAACTAACTTTGAACCTGGGTCAGGACCGACTAAGCCAGGGAATGGTTCCCTTATCGAGACTGGGATCTACATAAAGAGATGTGTGATGTCTCATCACTTGAATCCGACCAAGAAAGTAATTGAGGAGTGGTTGAATAAAAATATCCATGAATTCACGGCACAAGAAAATAGAAATCTGCACCTGACGATGGAATAGTGGTTGGACAAATATTTATACACAAAAATACACAAGATCTTGTTCTACACCTTCCCGATTAAACCATATGAGTGGATCGCTAAATTGGCAGATGACCAAGAAAGGTGGAGGCTCAAGGGTCCAATAGTGTGGACCCTGGAACTAGTGCGGAGGTTGGAAGCTTTTGTAGATAAGCTCACGCACACCGTTGATCACTAGCTTGACCAAGTCTTAGGAGGATTCATGAAAAAATTCATGATTGATACCTCAGTCAATTACAACGAAGAAGAGAGATGCTTTTTCAAGGGACCGCGAGGTAAGTATTTGAGATCTTTGAACACTTGGATTAAATTTCTTTTGGGAGAAAAGTGGGTAATGCCATTACCTTGATGTTTGGGGCTACGTGTGTTGGGTGTAGAGCATGATTGTTTAGAGGTCTTTGTTTCAACTGGATGTATACCCCAAGAAGTTTGTACACCCCTCCACGTGGGGAGGGTGTAGGGGGGACGTGTCCCCCCCGTGGAGGTTTGTGGGGGCCGATCCCCCTTGGCTGGGGGGTCTAGGGGCCAGCGGTCCCCTAGTGGGGGTTTTGGGGGCAGCACCCCCGAAGCTAAAAATAGATGTAAAATTGCCTTGTAAAAGTATAGTAATTTCTAGTCAATGTGGGTCGTTCATTAGGCAGATGATTTGATGGTAGAACTTATGTTTAGTTTAGGTTTTTTTTTTTTTTTCCCTAGAAGGCAACCCCTCTCTTTTTATGAGGGCATTGTATTTGAGGCTATATAATATATGTGTATTCTCTGAGTGAGAAATAGAGAGGTCATACTGTGAGAGAAAACAAAGGATATTACAGCAGACCTGGTGTACGTTGTGTCTCTTCATTTTGCTAGATAATATAAAGGAAGGACTGACTGTTTGGGGTCGATGTAGCCCAAACTAGGTGAACCACGTATATCTTGTTTTATGCATTTTCTGTGTTTGTATTTCTACAATATTCTATGTGTTCCATTGCTCTGTAATATATAATTTTCTAACAACTGGTATAAGAGCCAAAGGTCTATTTGGTTGATAAACTCACAAGAAATAAGGGTTCCTCATTTGATTGGGAGCAAGGAGGAAGATGCTAAGTTTAGGGTCGAGGAATTTAATGGCTAAAACTTCTCACTATGGAAGATGCAGATGGAAGATTATCTGCATTAGAAATATTTATACCTACCATTGGGTGGAAAAACAAAGATGTCAACAGGGTATGACAGATGAAGAATGGAACCTTCTTGATAGAAAGGCACTCAGAATAGTACGGTTGTGCCTCACAGCATCAGTTTCCTTCAACATTTCGAAGGAAAAAATGATAGAGGGTTTGATTAAAGCATTGGAGAAACTATATGAAAAACCCTCGGCCTTAAACAAGGTATTTCTTATGAAATGATTATTTAATATGAAGATGTCGGAAGGTGGATCTGTTGTAGACCATTTAAATGATTTTGATATTGTTACAGGTAAGTTATGTTCTATAGGGGTAAACTTTGATGATGGAGTTAGAGCTCTATTATTCTTGCACTCATTGCCAGAAAGTTGGAATGGTTTAGTAATGGCCATTAGTAACTCTATTTTTGGATCTAGTACTTTAAAGTTTGATGATGTTGTCAGTGCTATCCTTAACGAGGAAATGTGACAGAGAAGCTCCGGTGAGACATTGGGTAATGCTTTGAGTGTAGAGTCTAGCGGAATAAAAATGGAAAGAGGAAAGAGCTCAGGATATCACAGTAAATCAAGGAAAGGCAGATCCAAGTCTAGATTGGAGTGTGCTAGAAATGTGGAAAGAAAGGACACCTAAAGAAAGATTGTAGATCTCAGAAGGGAAAAGAAGGAGATGCATTGCAAGAAAACAATCATGAAGCAAATGTGACAGGTGAGGTTTTACAAGATGCTTTGATTCTTTCTTTCGAAAATATTATTGATTCTTGGGTGGTAGATTCATAAGCCTCATTCCATGACACACCTGATAACAAATATTTTCATGACTATTTTCAAAGAGATTTTGGACAAGTTCATTTGGGTGATGATAAACCCTGTAAAATTGTTGGAATGGGTAAGGCTCTTGTAAAATAGCAGAATGGAAACCAATGGCTACTAAAGGAGGTATGGCATGTTCTAGATCTAAAGAAAAATATGATTTCAACAGGGCAGTTAGGCGGTGAAGATTCTGTGACAAATTTCATAGATAAATCTTGGAAGGTCACCAAAGGAGCCTTGGTAATAGAAAAAGGAAAAAAGGTTGGTACATTGTATCTATGTAATGGTATTTCTAACTCTGTTAATAGTTTAACTTCCAAAGGAGTAGATGCAGCATTATGGCACTATAGACTCGGACACATGAGTGAGAAGTGGATGAAGATTCTTCACTCAAGGAATTTGTTGCCAGGTTTGAAGAATGTTGATTTGGACTTCTGTGAGAATTGCATTTATGGAAAATAGAAGAGAGTCAGATTTCTTAGAGTTGGCAAAGAAAAGAAGAATGAAAAATTAGATCTTGGTCATACAGATGTATGGGGACCTGCTTAGGTATCATCTCTCGGTGGCTCTCGTTATTATGCTACTTTTATTGATGTTGCAACTAGAAAAACTTGGATTTATTGTATTAAGAATACATATGATGTATTTGATACTTTCAATAAATGGAAAGCTTTGGTTGAGCTTGAGATAGGAAATAAATTGAAGTGTCTCAGATCAGACAATGGAGGTGAATATTGCAGCAACGAGTTTGATAGGTACTATTCTGTTGGCCAGATAAATCGATCTTGCGAACAAGGCCGATCTCCCTAGTATCAACAGATATCTAGCAACAAGCAAGACAAGAAAATCTACCTTTCTCTAAACATATTGTGATTCATTAATAAAAACTAAAGAGGTGTTTAGACCCTACCTTAAGTCCAACGCTAGTTAGTGGTAGCCATGCTTCAACCGTCCAAAAGAGTTTCCTTTTAATAACATGCAATCACAAACAAGCACACATCAAATAACACCTGCATAGCTAATATAATAAATCATGTTCATCATGGTGATCAAGGAATCTATGAAATAAACCATAAAACACAGCTTCTTGAGAAAAATAAACTTGTTTGTATTGACTTTGAGATAGAAGAACTTTACAGCCTTTGGTGCCTTGATGCTGTACAAGCTCTTCCCAGGGTCCAAACAGGAATCTCCTCTACTTTGACAAGCCTCACTCTCTTCCAAATGAGATCAAAAAGGTATGCAATCTCTCCTCTCAAAAGCTCAATTAGGAAGACTAAGTTCCAACAGCATTTCACCTCAAAAATATTCAGCTTTCAACCTCCTTAGTAACCAGCCCAATGCTTCATTTTATAGTGCAAAGGAAGGAGGTTACAGGTCTTCCTATGAAGGGATAGAGTCCTCCTTCAAAGGGATAAGCTCCTCACATCAAGGGGTTAGCTCCTTAAGGTATGGGATGCATGAACCTTTAAGGAACGAACTTGCCACCTCAATATTCCCTCTAGAAGCTTCCAGAAATGACTCAAAGTGAGTTTTTAAGAATGTACTTGCACCTTTTTAACTTTTACAGGGGTCTACACCCATAACACAGAGGCAGAGAGGTTGTGTGCATAGGGGACATGACCATTAGGTGCAGGACCGTAGGTAATGCTAAGAGAAAGTGTGGAACCAGAGTTTTAGAGATTTTTAAGGTCTTTCTCTTTTTTTCAAGGTTTGATATGAAGAACTAAGGTTTAAGACTTAAAAAGGAGGAAGGTTTGTATGGTGATAGACTCACACAGATTGTAGAATGTCAAGGTGACAATTATTGTGCAACAGATTGCCCCCTAAAGTGCGAAGTCTGTAATAGATGAGGATAGCTTTTGTCATCTAATAAGAGTGAAGTACTTTATCATTTCAAGGATCTTCCTATGGACACCCCGGTCGGAACCTGTAAAAACATTCAATGAAATATATATATATATATATGAACATATCATCACTGAGGTAGGCATTCCCATACTCAGATCCAAACTGACTAGAAAACTATCTAAACTACTTTGATACAGGAATGATTTTGTAATACATCACAAGTATAGACATATGTAGACACAGTATAGATGCAACTATATATTATGAACAATCTACTATATAATGAGTAACAAAATTCCTCGCAGCCTTTATGGTGGAAACTAGATCTAGGGTCTTGATTTCTGCTTCCCGAACTAGTATGATTCTATCCATGTGAATGAATGTGTCGAAGTCGAACATGGTAGAAACCACTTGATTACTAGTTAATGATGTGAACTGTTAACAAGTGTGAGAAAAACCACCAGTAATGTCAATGGCCCTCAAAGTACTCAGTACAATCCATGAAATATGAATAAATGAGTTGATGTCAAACATGTCACAGAGTCCTTTGATCGAAGGTCAATTATGCAACCTGTCGTCAAAGGCGAGAAACCTGCCATTAGGGCATGTAGATTCCAAGGTACTGATGATTTCTAGATCATCTTTCTAGATAATGAGTTGGAGTCGATAGAAAGCGATCTATCGTAGGCAAGCCCACAACATGAAATCATAGATCAAGTTTTGAAGAAAATATATTTGGCGAGGACTAACTCAGGGATGGTCAATATGGATGACAGATATTTTGCAAATGAATGGTTTATTTGAACTAACCTCTTGAACACATAACGACACTGCAGATGGTTTGGTGACAATTGACCCAAAGCTAATACCCAGGAACTGGCTGAAGACTTTCAATATGGTTTGATTAACTATTAGGCAAAGGATTTTCCAACCCAGGTGAAAAAAAATTGTCATGTTCAAGAGTGGTTAACTGCTTTTCCAAACACAAAGTATAACAAACAGGTTCATTTTTCTCTCCTTTCCCCCACCATTTCTAGCAAGTACCTCTTTATTTTTGACAATCTTAAGGAGGACAACATTTTCTTGATTATAAGCTCATCCTTCAGATGAGTCCAACTCAGTTTAAAATTTGAACCCTAAGAAGGAGTGGTCCATTCCTGTTTAAAATTGAATAGGTCCTTTACTGTTGAATTTTAATGAGTCCAGTATAGGAAAAGCTCATTGTTTTTCAATTTTATGGAGTCAGAAGAAAAACTTAAGAAAACTCCATGGTTGTCCTTTTTCGTAAATTTGTGTCCCCCAAGCCCAAAAAAGTATAAAATAATACTTGAGAGAACCACTTGACCATTATGATCAAGCAATACTTTTCATAATTAGTGCCTTCAATCTAAAAAAGTAAAAAAGTGATCGAAAACATGTCGTTTTATAACCAATGTCGAACTTGAAACGACAAAAGTCCAACAATATTTTCATGTTTATACGGTCAGAAAAGATCTATAAGTGGACTGTCCTTTTAATTTCGTTTTAACGAGTTTAAAAAGAAAAAACTCGACAATCTTTTCATATTTTACGAGTCAGAAAAGAGCTTAAAGAGGACTCCTATGTTTCACTTTTTCGTAAATTTTGGAAAAGTCCGAAAAAGTGAAAAAATATGCTCTTTGTTGAAAATGATCAATTCTTCCTAAAAATCCAATATTCTGCACAAAAACATAAAAAATTACTCATACTTGTTTTAAATAAATAAAAATGCATGAAAAGTTACCTTTTTAAAGTGGAAAATAAACAAATTAGAAATTAATTTATTCAAAAAAGCTTATAAAAAAGGCTTTTGTAAATTACTTTTTACCGTTTGACTTCAGAGTGAGAAAAAAGAGCTTTTGGGTAAGAAAATTCCTGTGAATATTGCAGAAAATCTGACCGTTGGAATCGAGAATCGTCAGCTCCAGGTATTCCACATCATCCCTATCTTGCATTTCAACCGTTTAATTTTAATTTTCGGGCTTTAAAAATTGGTTTTAAAGGAAAATTTTGTTTAAAAAACCACTCGTGAGGTCTGCAGGTGCAACATGCGGCCCTTGTAGACCCCGACTTTTTCGTACAAAGGAAAAATTCGGGGTCCTGCACCTGCTCTTAAGGACGAGTGCAGACCTATGCACTATTCCTAACTAGCGGTGCAAACCCCGCGAAATAAGTTTTAAAATGTCAATTTTTTCCATTTCCGCCCAAAAATTTTGAACTAAATTATTCTAATCCACCTTTTTTGCAAAAATGCTCATTTGGTGGGAACAGGAGCACTAATATGTGGATCTTGCCACATTAATTCATCCAACTACAATACGGACATTAAAATCATGCAGACTATTTAAATTCTGGGCCGTACCCAGCATGAGGGCTCAGGTAGACTTTCTGCAATGGTTGGTAGACAGGTCGAGCACACATGACCAGTGTTTCATAATTGGTGGCCACTGGCTCGAAATCGAGCTAGAGGACATTTATTTCTTGACTGGTTTGCCTAAGAGAGGTGAATGATTATCTCTATTTGGGACTAGGCTAGGTGGCCATTCTGTCGCTAGTCTCTGACTAGAGTTTTGTAATGACCAAACTGAGGACAAACGGATAGATATTAAGACTATCTCCCATCTTGAAATTAAAGTGATCGCATTTACTATCACTAGACTATGCGGGAGCGGAGCATTGCATGTAGCTACCAGATCCCAAATGCGAATGGTAGCAGACTGCTACCGAGGCACCATCTTCAATTGGTGCGAGGCTATGTTGGCGAATGTAAAAGGCCAACTTACTAGAGCAAAGAATGGACAACTAAAAAACTTTGGATATGGTTTCTTGGTTGTGAGCTTTGGCCTAGAGAGGGTCCCTATGTTGGTCCCACAACATCTTTCCGTTGAGGCTTGACTTCCTCGAAAACTTAGGATTATGCGCTGGGTTGTAGTGATGGCTCGTCATCCTGAGGAGGGTTTAGAGGTTGTCCGATTTCCACCTGATTATTTTCATTGGTTGAGAAAAAAAAAAATTGTGATTCAGGACTTTCCATATGCTAGGATAGATTATTTTGGTGATCTACACATGGCTCTTCCACTAGGAGATCAATGGGATGATTTAGGTAAAATCATTTTCAACATTTTCTAAATTTTTAACTAATTTTTTGTTTTGTTTTTAAAGCATCCAAAAATGATAGTAAAAAGTTTTAAATGCAGATGTGGGTCCATAGTGACCAGCCGCTCTTCAGCCCTATGAGAGGAAACACCCAGCTGCAGCAATACTGGCCCCACAGGACCAATCCACAGAGACCTTGACCGAACTGGAGCATCATCTAGAGTGTTTGACAACAGATATTCCAGAGACTAGTATAGATGATATGTTGTATATCTAACCCGGAAATATTATGATAATAGAAATAACCCAAGAATAACAAGACAGAAATAGATAGAAATGCTTCTTTATTATGAAAACCCTTAAGGTAGGGCAACACCATACATTCACTCCTTAAGGAAGGAGAACATTCCACAAGCCATATGCCCGTTCATACAAGAATACTTCTCTTCATATCCCCTCCATGTGGAGTCTCTAGCCTCTATATAGGCCTCATACATACAATACCATGCATCATTACCATGGTTTCCTCATACCATCAACTAATACCATGGGGCCCTTACATTATTATTAACTACTTGTGGTCCCTTAAATGACATGGGTTAACCACCTTATTTATTACTATGGCCCATCCCATTATTACATTATTACCTTGGGTACCTCCCTAGGTACCCCATATTACCCCCCTAGGTATATAACACACCCAAAAGTTATTTGGAGTTATATTAAGGGAGGAAAAGGAGGAAAAGAACACATTTGATTCAATTCTTTCATGAGCAGATTGAGAGAAGGAGAGCAAGAGAGCAAGGGAGATTTCTAGACAGTGAGCTGTGGAGTATCAGCAGCGGAGTTTCAGCAGCGGAGTAACAACAACGAAGTTTCAGCAGGGCAGTTTTTCAGCAAGGCTGAGATAAATTGTAAAAGTTTGCTTGCTGATTTTTGCTGAATATTTTCTTGTTGTAAAAAAGTTTTCTTCAGAAATAAAGAAGAGCTCTCAAACTGGTTTTCCCCAAGAGTTGTAGGGGGTTTTTCCAGGGTCACATTGACCAAAAATATCAGTGTTTTAATGCCTGTTTATTACTGCTGATTTTTATTTCTACAATTTCCAGCATTCTGTAAACTTTCTAGAATTTGTGTTTTCAGCAAATTTATTTTTTTCAGCTTGTTGAATGTATGGTTATGGGAAAGGGCATTTAACTACATGGGAGAAATAAGGAGAAACTGAAAACCGGGGTGGGAAAACATAAATTTTAACAGAGGCATGGTTTATTGACTCAGGTGCATCATTTCACTTCACTCCCCATAGAGAGTGGTTCCATGAGTATGAGAAATACGATGGTGGTGATGTCTTCTTGGGAGGATGACAGGAAGGCTAGAATCATTGGTTGCGGAAAATTAAGGTTGAAGTTGCAAGGTGGAAGGGTTATAACACTTCTGGGTGTTCTGCATATTCCTGCATTAGCTAGAAATTTAATTTTTATAAGCAAGTTGGATGATGCAGGTGTAAAAACAGTGTTCGAGAAGGATACCTGCAAAATGGTTCGAGGAGCACTAGTATTGATGCGGGGAGTTCGGATTGGAACTCTGTACAAGCTGCAAGGTAGTACTGTTATTGACGAGTGCAACAGCTCTGTGGTCGCTGAAAGTGGAGCAAAAAATCTAATAGTCTCTAGAGAAAAGACCATGTTGTGGCATCAGAGGCTTGGACATATTGGATAGAAGGGCCTTCGAATACTTCATGTTAAAGGTATGGTAGAAGGTATGAGTAATAGCTCAATGGATTTTGATTTCTGTGAAAATTGTGTATATGAGAAGCAAAATCGGTGAGTTTCCCCTCTGGTAGTAAGAGGGCGAAACATATATTAGAGCTTGTGCACAGTGATGTGTTTGGACCTGTGAAGGTTCCATCACTGGATAAGTCGGTGTACTATGTATCATTTATATATGACTTCTCAAGGAATACATGGATACATTTCCTTAAGAAGAAATCTGAAGTCTTTGACAGGTTTAAAGAATTTAAAGCTCTCGTGGAAAATCAGACAGAGAAAAAGATAAAGTGTTGAGGACAGATAATGGTGGAGAGTTTTACAGTAAGGAATTTGAAGAATTCTGTAAGAAGTGTGATATATCATGGAAGAAGACTACTCCATATACACCTCAGCAAAATGGAGTTGCAGAAAGAATGAATAAGACATTGATGGAAAGGGAAAGAAGCATGCCCAGTGGTGTCGGGTTAGAACATGAATTTTG